>PQWD01002394.1:111140-137453 GCA_019425675.1 Leucinodes orbonalis
CCGACACGTACCAATGTATTTTCGAAAATATATGTACGTTATCCGACGCTCTTACGGTGAAGGAAAACATCGTGAGGAAACCTTCATGCACGCCCGCGAAGTGATTCAAAGGTTGTGTGTGAAGTCGTCCAATCCGCACTGGGCCCGCGTGGACGACTAAGGCCTAATCTCCCTATACGGGTAGGCTCGTGCCCCTCGGTGGGGACGTTTAATGAGCTGATGATGATGATCAAAAACAATAGAACATTTATTGCTTTCTTGACTTGCAGCCTATTAAATATTTACCAACGTTATTATCTTATTTTATTAACGCTATTTTTATATTAATTGCCTCATCGCTCCTCGCTCTCGATGCTACAGATTAAAAACAAAAGAAAACCATAACACCGATTACCACCTATTAAAAACAGCAACACAACCACAAATGTACATAACAAAATTAACCGTAGGCACTAAAACGGGAGCCGACATCCCACTCAGCATAATTGATATTCAACACAAGCCCGCACAATCATAACCGTTTAACTGGCAATTTTATTTGTCGATACAGTTCGATACCAACGAGAGTTTATAAGCAATAAATGCGCGAACAGACGTTTCGGTGTAACATAAAATCAAATCAACAGTTATCCCGTGCGCCTACATCACAATCAGGTTTAATCGCGTGTGTGACAAGTTAGCTCGTATTTGTCAGCGGCCAGAATAAGCGGACCCCTCAGGTTAAACTGCAGCCCTCTCCGTGCCGAACAGTATTTGCCCCAAAGGGGGGGAAGGTAGCTCTATTTAATTTTGCCAAGGGGTAACACGCTCTGCGCCCGCTCTCTCCGATATCGTCGTGACTGACGGACAAGCATGCATTCAAATGCCTTACTTTACTCGCTCCACCCCCTTAGAATAAACATCTCTCGGCTCTGGATCCGCCAATTTGGTACAGAATTTGTTGTGGAATGCCGAAATGCTTTTTGAGGGTTAAATTGCATTTAATTCGCAATAAACAACGGAGGTTTTGATGGTATTGCTAAAGGAAGAGTCCGTGGAGATGAAATTGGCGGATGAAGTGTTGGAGTTAATTTGTTAGCTTATTTACTGGAATGGACCAGCCCGGGTAAATATTCTGTTTACAAATTAAACGTTGAATATGCCTTAGCTCGTTTTGTTAGCTCTTGTGTATTATTTTAAGTTAAGTTTAAAAGAGTAACTCGAATTTCTTGCCGGCTCTTCTCGAAGATCCTACTTATTCCGAACCGGTGGTAGAGTCATCAAAAGATATGTGATATAATAATAACAATTGACGTTCAAAGTGTCTGTAACAGATTTATTTGAATAAAGATTTTTTTTCTTTATTGTTTTTTTGACTAGGTCATATAATGAAATATTGGAAGACCTTGCATAATTGTGATATTAGTAAGTGAAATATAAATGGTCAAATAAAAGTTTTTTTTTCAAGCATACAACCAACTCATTAAACTGTTAAATTTTTCTTTTGACATAGTTTTCAGATTTAGATACAAAATATAAATGACTCAGCTTTCTCAAATTAAAGACTAGAATTGTCAAAATTGTTTTCAATGCATTCATTTAAAATTGTGTTAAATGAAAAAGCATTCATTAACGACAAATACAGCTTTGTCAAATTACAGACTAGACATTAATTAACATAAATACAACAAGAAATAACAATTTTCAAAAGCAATCTTTTCTTAATGGCTGTTGCAAAGCAAATTCACTGCTTATTAAAGATGAGTGTAGGGAAAACCTCGGCGCAGGCACAATGACCGAAATTAATTCCATAAACAACATCACATACGCGGGCATAGACAATAATTCGCACGCGCGCGTTTCCGAACACCACGTGGCCGGACAAGATGGCCGCCGACCTTTTGGCGGGAAACGTTGTCTCCTAATGGTGCTTTTTACGCTACCTGCTTGCTAATTGGAAATTAGGCGCCTAATGTGTTGGGTTTTACTTATTGCTCGGACTGTTATTGCCTTCCCCGATTTAAGTATTTGTTTGTCTTTGTTCCTTAATTGTACTCTCTGTGTTTATGGTAAGTGAAAATTAAAGTAGGGAGTGCTAAACGGCGAACTTAAAAAGCATTGTCTTTACAAAAAAAATACAGTCAAATAACGAAAAGTTACTTTGTTAAACGAAGCTCTTTATTGGCATTTTATACGAAAACAGAACAATGTTCAATCCCCACCAAGTCTAATTGACATGATTCAAAGAGAATTATTAAGAAAACAAAAACTAACTATGATTTAAATCATACGGCACAATACGCCGCGTTGTTCTTCCCAGAACATTATCCCCGAAGAGAACAAATAAACAGCAATATTCGTTTGATAGATGGCGCGCCCCCTCCTGGTGTAATGACTAGACAGGGCAATAAAAAGTGAAACTCGTCAGTTGCGACGCCGTGTCGCACTTATAAACTACGATTTACGATCGCCGCCATGTTGTTTTTGTGACAGCAAGAAGGTGCAATAGGTTTTTTTTTATTTTAAAATATTGCAATGTATTTCATAAGTAATACAATTAATGAATTCAAGGAAAAACTAAAAAATGGGGACTCAGACTTTCCAAGTTATATCAGATTTATTTTCTTTATGCAATGCAAACGACTCCGAATTTAATGATAAATGGCACCGTCGAATCACTTGCTCTACCAGTAGACATAGAAATCCTTTGCTTGCCGTAGGTTTGAGCGAGTGATTACTGATTCCTCCGTTATGTCGTGCGCGGTCAAGTTTTGCCAAAAGCGTACTGTACAGTTCCTTCTTAAGCTTCTTGGAATATGCCATTTATCATTACGGAGCTCTAAACATTATATTTAGTCTCCGATTACGACTGCAGCTGAAAAGGTAAGAATCCTCTGTAAAGTAAGGCGATACTTCACGCCTGATCAGTTTTTATAACTTCACCAGACTTGTGCGTATTCGTGTATGGAGTATTGCCACCATATTTGAGACGGTTGTGCTAAATAGCAGTCAGCTTTCATAGAAAAACTAACCAAGAAACTAATTACTTAGTCACCATTGTTAACGTTAAGTAGCAGAGCCGCAAATCTCATCTATCATTGTACCTGAATGTGAATACTTATTTAAGAAATAAATAAACAGGATATTCATAAGGGAGTGCGATCTAATAGGTGGTAGACTCTGTACTGAGTTGTCTAGATAGGTACCACCGCAGTGTACAGAAGTGTACAGAACGATCAGGACACTCACCAGATGTTAGGTGATACGCATGACCATGACAGAGCGGTATTGAATGAGACCAGAATTTTTATTGCTAGTCTACTACAATATATTTTATGAAAGCTCCAAGTATGAAAAAATACCCCCGATTTTGAAACATTCTTCATTGTTGCTCCGCTTTTATTACTCGTAGCGTGATGATATATAGCCTATAGCCTTCCTCAATGTAAGCTATCGAACACTGAAAGAATTTTTCAAATCGGACCAGTAGTTCCTGAGATTAGCGCGTTCAAACAAACAAACAAACTCTTCAGCTTTATATATTAGTATAGATTTATAATATCAAGCACTAATTTGCAGTTACATCTTTCCCAATTTAAGCAGAAGCAATATCTATCGGCTTATTCTGATGTTTTAATGCATATTATGCGGTAGTTTATGGTGGTTCTAAGGGGCTAATGGCGTCTTGCTCCACGAGCCCTGACAAGGGGTGGGTAATTTGATTTTAAGAAATGGCAATGTGTGGTTTTTATTACTCAGCAGCGATGTATGAAAGATTTATTGAATTTGGTAGAGCTTTTGAAATGGGAATCTAATTGTTTTGTTTTGTGTGCGAGTCTGTTGGAAATAGTTGGTGTATTCATATACAATAAAAGACAGTTATGTACATGTTATATGATAAAAAAATAACATCATACATCGTAGCAAGCGCGTTCTCGAGATATTTAATTGTTTGTAAAATATATCGTTCGTTCACATCGAAAAATTCTATTTATGAGTTAAGAGTATTTTCCAAATTAGCAAAAAGAGAGGAGATTGGGAACACATTCAATGATATTCTGTATATCTAAAGGTAGATACGCCATCCGTGCCCTAAAAAACGAACCGCCGAAGAGAGTGCAGTTTGTATTTTTTTTGTTTAAAAAAAATGTGTTCGAAATATGTGTATGTGTGCTGTCACTGCATTCGGAACACTTTTTTCGATTGTTTTGTGAGCATATCACGAATCCATACTTTTTACATCATTGAACATATCCAGCCATGTGGTCACTAGCTTTTTCGCAGATTATCACGAGTCTGGTTTGCAGGTGAAAAAGGCTTCTATTCTAAATAATGTGACTGCGATACATATAAAGAAATGCCCTATTTCGTAACATATTTGTGTGTTTCGTGTATTTCTTCGAATCCTTATAATAACCAAAGGCGTTGATGTAAAAATAAGTAAGTTTATAATATTAATACTAGAATAGATACATAATATAAATATTATCATAAAAGACATTATATGCTTTGTAACATGTGTTCTAAATGTGATTTAGAATAATATAATCTACTGCCAAAACTCAGAACATTAGTTTAAACCCTCTCCTAACGTTGTAAGCATTTGTAAATTAGCAATATTAAACCCGTGATAAAAAGATAGATGGCGCCATAGTCATAACCCTTCACTGCCATTAAACTTGACGACAATTCGCACAATAACCCTTGTTTTAGCGGAATCGCGCTTTAGCGTTTATATTAACGGAATTAAGTGCATACGCGTCCACCGAGTGTTGCTAGGTGCATTATGTTTATACACATTGTGTAAAAAAATTCACTGGGAAATGGAATAAAATTATAATATATGCAAACTTCCAAAAAAAAATCTTCATTAAGAAAATTATATGGATTGCGTGCCATTTTTTTAATAACTTATTATTATTTTATAAATTGACTATCTTGTAGCAATAATGTGTAAATTTTAAAAATACCATAAGTGCATATACGGAATTTGCATTAAGCCACGTCAATATACCGCCCCATTCTAGGTAGGACAGCAAAGTAAAAATAAAATACATGCACAGCTTTTTCCCGTACAAATAAGGAAACTTTCATAATGCGGGCAACACTGCGTCCACCATTGCCGTACGGAGCAATTAGATGTATAAATAAATTCGCTTTACAAGCGACAGATGGCGGGAATGCGCGCCATCTTGCCCGCCATATTCATAGGTGATCTAATTAGGACAATGGTGCGTTGTTTATTTTTAATAATAAGAGACGGTGTAAGTTCGCATAATTATTATTGCAAATGCTTGCTAATGGGGCGTTGTGAAATATTATTTTGCTTATTAGCTTTGGTGTGTGAACCTCTTTTATTAGGTTGGCAACTTTTACATTTACCATAACGGAATTCAGGCTTTTTAGGTGAACCTCAAAATACATAAACAAATACTACTATATATAATACCTGAGTATAGTATTATGATTGAATAATTCTATAAGTTTAAATGTCATTTAAACGCTACATCTAGCAGTAACTACAAGTACTAAATATATATTTAAAACTTTTTATTTTTAAAATCGAACTACGCAAATGAACTGTGACTCTACACTATCATGTTAAATGTTTAATTTGCCTTACAAAAATAAAGTGACTCACGACTTTCACATTGATTTGAACCTGAAAGTGCTTTGGTCGACGATTACTCGATTTTAGAATACTAGACTCAATTACTATTTAAATTTTCCATTGTTATTTTCACAAAACAAAATGGCGTCTATGGCAGTTGTCACAGTGTCATTACAAAATTGCAATGGAAACGTTACGTTGGTTGTAATTAGAAAAGTTTTGATATGTCCAACGAAGGCTGTGGCGTGCCCCGGCGTCACGGTGATTCACTTTTAGTACTGGAACTTTAATCGTTTGGAAATAAACAACTACCCTTATTTGTTCGTCCTAATATTAGAAGCCTCTGGGTTTAACATTTTTTTAAAATAAAAATAGGGAGGCAAACGAACATGCGGCTCACCTGATGAAATGTGTCACCGCCGCACATGGACATTTGTAACAACTGAGGTCACAGGGATGCGTTGCAAAAATAAATATATTTTTCTTTGGTGTTATGGTAGGATAACGGGTTCGATCCCTGGTCAGTGCCGAAATTTGTGTGCGTGAACATGTCTGTTTGTATGGGTCTAAGTGTTTTTTGTTAAATGCCTAAAGAATAAACTCCTTGCCTTAATGGGCTACATATATGATTTTTTAAATATTTTTCATTCATTTTTTTTGTTCGGAAGTATCGTACAAACAGGTGTCATTACACCTGTTTGTACGATACTTCCGAAACATTCCATTGAATGTTTGGGTTCTCGACTTACACTAAATGAAAAAAATGCAATAGTCTTAATAGCTTTATTATAAGTGCCACTTATGGGTATAGAATTACAATTATGTTTATCGCTTTATGTATGTTTTGTAAAAACTTATTGCTTAAATAAATACATTCTATATATTTTTACGGCGAAAGAAAATATCGTGAGGTAACCTGTGCACGCCTGCGAACACTTTCAAATGTTGTACGTGAATTCGGCCAATCCGCACTGAGCTCGCGTGGACGACTAAGGCCTAAACACCCTTTATTGGTAGGCTCGTGCACCTCGGAGGGGACGTTACAATACGATGATGATGATGTCTTTTGATCTTCCAGAGAGAAACATTTTTTAAATCAGTTATTACGGAATGTTAAGCCAAAAAAGGGACCTGTAGAAATATGATTTTTTTTTGTAGGGCTTTCAATGTTGGTGGCTAATGGCATTTCATAACTCGTTTTTATTTATTTTTCGAGATGATATCCGACGTTATCCGACGCTCTTATGGTAAAGGAAAATATCGTGAGAAAACCTACGCACGCCTACTAAATTGTGAGTGAACTCGGCTAATCCGCTCTGGGCCCGCGTGGACGACTAATGCCTTATACCCTTTACGAGTAGGATCGTGCTTCTCGGTGGGAACGTTAAATGAACTGATGGTAAATACTTACAATTACACAATAAGAATATCAAAAATATTACAAGAGTGCGTGAGTACACTACTCATGATAACAAGGTCCTAGCCAAACGTACTAGACCATACCTCGTTAAGCCCATGAGCTATATCGTAAAGGCAATTAAGTGGAACACTAACAGCTTAAAGTGAACTCCAAACACGTGCCTACCAACCCACAGTTGAGGAGTAAACTTTTATCTAATTGTAAATGTCGGTGAGGCCCCATAACTACAAAGTGCGTTACTCGCGACTCCGCCCCAAAATTCAAATGTTTTATTCTTTACGACAACTACAAGAGTTAATTGCGTAAACCCTTGTCCATCCCTAGTTTTAAACGACAATTTATTTTGAATATTGCTACTGGATTATGTACAGGATGTTATTTTTTATGTTACGAAGTGAACAGGACGGTCAGGACGCACACCTGATGGTAAGCAATACACCTGACCATGACAGAGCGGTATTGAAGGAGACCAACAACTGATAGACAGCTATTATTCTCCATCAATGCCGCACTGTGTCCGTCACCCGAGACAACAGGTCTCACCCGGTAATTTCACTAGTTACAGTGCCCTTATCTCGAAACACAAAAGTGCATAGCACTCTTATTTCACGGGACGATATCTGGCACTGCGGTGTGTACCTAGATGACTCAGTATCGAGTCTTCCACCAAGTATGCATGATGCTACGTCACGGTCTTAACTTGTTATTATGGAACTATGTTTATGTAAAAAATAAATAAGTGTGAGTGTTAACGAGCTTTTTATGAGATTAAGTTAACGATACCTACTCATTACTTAGGTATTTTATTCGTTTTGGGTGGAGAGCTATCTGTGCTCCAATTGTCTGGTGAAGCTGTAAAAAGCTAACAGAGTTAAGCACATCCGAAGAAATATATTCACGTGTATTAGTTTGCATATGTTTTGGATGCACGGATGCTTTTTAGGGTTCCGTAGCCAAATGGCAAAAAAGGTACTCTTATAGATTCGTCTAGTCTGTCTGTCCATCCGTATGTCACAGCCTTTTTTCTCCGAAACTATAAACACCATACTATTGAAATTTTGTAAGTGTATGTATTCTGTGAACCGCTATATTAGGTTTTGACAAGAAACTTGAAGAAATAATAATATCTCTTGAGGTTCCCCATACATTGAATTGTAACTGATTTTTTTTTTAATCGTACCTCTCGTGTGGTTTATCAATGTGTAGAGCTTGAAAAATGATATCAAGGTTTCTAATATCATATTTTTATAAATTGAATAGTTTGCACGAGGGACACTTCAAAGTTGAAAAAATTGTGTCCCCTCCCCTCTAATTTCTAATCTATGGGGTTGATTTATTAAAAAAATATATGATGTACATGACCATAAAATCTAACAACAAAATTTTGTTTGAACGATTTCTGGTGTGTAGTTTTCTTTTATACGTCATAAACGGTGAACCACTATTTTTCATTTAAGAGCTGTAGTAGGTGCCTAAGTAAATAAAATTACTTTCTTTTATGTTACTTGCTGCTGCGGAACCCTCCACGGGCGCTTCCGGCTTGCGCTTGTGGGCAATTTTTAATTGTACGGTCAAATAGTTTTTCTTTTCACAGGCATTAACAACTGCACGCTGGTAAGTTAGATCTTCAGCTTTTCTTTGCCAATTGATGTCAGCCATTTTGTCTGTTGGTACCATCTGTTATCAACAAAAAAAAGTCATACTGAGAATATCGTCACGGCTTCAAAAACAACACCCTATACCGCCACCGTCAGAACATAAAATTAAATTTATATGACAAACTATTGTTTAAAATTCAAATTGTACGTGTGAAATCTTGCTCGGGGTTAATTGTATTGACCAACCCTCCCCTGGTAGGGGGTGGCAAGGCGTCCACTGTGTGAGGACACAATAATATTGTGATGTAGAATGCTTCGACCCTCTTAATGGGCTTAATAAAGGTAGAGTATGCGTCGCTTCGTATTTATGATTTTATTTCGATATATTTAATTAAAATTTTAGTGTAAGGTTGGACGTGGCAGGTATAATTTTTGGGTTTCGGATATAGGGAGAATGTTTTGGAATCAAATATTATCATTATTCGAGGGAGTTAATGTAGATGGCGTTAGTAGTAGTGTTCAGAAAGTGTTGGCTTTTAGTTGAGAACTATTATTTTTGTAGTGTTACCTAAAAGAAAATATTTGGATTGACTGATGAAGAAGATTGAAATTTTAGTACCTAGTTCAAGTTTTTGTATTTGTAAGCTAATTATATACTTAATTAGCTAAGTATATAATAATGTATTATTTAAACACTTTGTATTTGGAATTTATTTCATAGTTTCAAAAAAGTTTATTTATGTAAAAGAGTAACTAGTTAAGATATCAAGTTATATTTTTGTTTATAAAAAATACTAACTTGAACGTTGATAACTACTTTAATAATTATTAAATGATTACCAAAACATTAACTAAAATTACCTAAGGCCACCTTAAACCACTCGAATTCCGCTAAAAACCACCTAAAACCGGTGCGAAGCCGCACAAACCGGCTCGAACCGGTAAATTCCGGAAGATACGAAGCTGATAATGTGTATGCGACATCGATTGCAGTAACAGGTGGAGAGAACTGCCCGATTGAGTTACGGTTATTTTATGTCCGAGCGTTTGCGAGAGCGTAACTCAAGAACTGCTGCATCCATTTTGTAGCTTGTTTCGCTCCATCATAAATTTATTGGGTGGACGCGTGAAGGGCGTTGTAATAAAAGCATGATGTATAAAAGCCATATCCGATATTGAAATTTCAATATACGAAATCTCTTTCTGCCTTGTGTCTTATTACAAATATTGTAAACACGTTTTGGATTTATTGTCATTTTAATGTAAGATATTAGTTTAAATAGATTTTACTAGAGTACTTACCACGGACTCATCTTTTGAAAAGGTAAAATAAATAAATGACGTGCGTATCACGTATTTATACATAATAAGTTAACTTTTGAGTTTGTTTATAGTATTAATAGTATCTCGCGATACTATTAATATTATGCGAGTAGTAGAAGAGCGTCGGTGGTTCAATGGTGTGGACTGTCGCCTTCCTACTGGAAGGGCTGTGGTTCAAATCCCGACACGTACCAATGTGTTTTCAAATTTTCGAAAATATATGTTCGTTATCCGACACTCTTACGGTGAAGGAAAACATCGTGAGGAAACCTTCATGCACGCCTGGGAAGAAATTCAAAGGTTGTGCGTGAAGTCGTCCAATCCGCACTGGGCCCGCGTGGACGACTAAGGCCTAATCACCCTACACGGGTAGGCTCGTGCCCCTCGGTGGGACGTTTAATGAGCTGATGATGATGATGATTAATAGTATATGTTTTTATAAATCGTCATCATCACAAGTCTCTTCTAGATAAGGCCTTCCCTGATGAAGCCTATAGCTGATAGTTTTGAAGGGTTTCAGACCATCACCCGCCACTCTGGGCCATGCAGGTGGGGGTTAACTAGTCTTATTCTTGTTTAAGATGTGTTAAATTTGTATATATTTCTTGTGATATTGAAGAGCGTCGGTGGCTCAATTGTGTGGACTGTTGCCCTCCTACCGGGAGGGCTGAGGTTCAAATCCCGCCACGTGCCAATGTGTTTCCGAATTTTCGAAAACATATGCACGTTATCCGACGCACTTACGGAAGGAAAACATCGTTAGGCAACCTGCGCACGCCTGCGAAGAGATTCAAAGGTTGTGTGGGAAGTCGTCCAAACCGCACTGGGCCCGCGTGGACGACTAAGGCCTATACACCCTTTTCGAGTAGGCTCGTGCCTCTCGGTGGGGACGTTTAATGAGCTGATGATGATGATGACTTGAGATATTTGTTATGTTAAGTCTTTCTGTATTGGTCTGGTGGTATTCTATTTACGGATATAATACCAATATAATACAAATACGGGTAGGCTCGTGCCCCTCGGTGGGGACGTTTAATGAGCTGATGATGATGATGATGATAAAACAAAGGAATTATATTTTTACCTTCATAAGACAAGCTATTTGCCTAATTTGGGGCTAAATACTACGGCGTGAATATCTAAAATTATTTATCATGTGTTGAGAAAACTTATGTTTAAAACGGAAAGCCAGTTAGTGAGTAATTAGGAAAATATTATTTATTAAAAAGGCTCGACCTAATAAGGAAGTATCCAGAACCAAAATCATTTCAAAAATAACAACACATCCTCACCGGAATGATCGTGATGGATTCATAAAAACAAACTCATCTTTTAGGCGCACACAAACAACACCATGTACATACAAAATGACCCAATAGCTGTACACGAGCCCGTCCGAAGTGTCAGAGCCGAGGCAATAAACAATAATGACAATAGGGACCCGTCCCAGATCAAACACATTTTCAATTCTCATCAAAAAAGCAAAACGTTATGATGGTCCTAATAAAACTGCTCGCTGTATTCGCCGCACTCGCGGCAATATCGTAATGAACACCCTGTATATACGCGCCCATTTAATCTCGCACCTGTATCACGCTGTATATTGGGCGCGGCAAGTGATAGGCGGCAGCGGATTTAACTAATGACCTTATCATTGTGTGCTCGCAAAATTGTATGCGACTGATAATGCATATACCTATACGAATAGATGTTCAAATTATTAAGTACCATTTATTTCAGTTAAAAACCGTAAATGTTAGGAACTCGTCGTAAAGTATGTTCGAAAATTTATCTTTCGTGGCTTCGTATGCTTAACTTAGTAACTTTTGTATTTCTGTAAGCTTTTTCTCCGATGGTAGTTGGAATAAATGAGCTGTTCTGGATTGGGGGTTTCTTACTAAAGGCTGGTGGAGTCTGGATAAGAAAGGCTAAGGTGTGGACTGTGATAGGTTGAAATGAGAGTTTTCTTTGCCATTAATACGTTTTATTAAATCAGTTTATTCTATACAATTTTATACAATTCATAAAACTTCGGATTTTGTAACTACTCAAATTACTGGGTATAAGAGACCTAATATTTGTCGTCTCGGGTGTCGGGAGCAGTGCGGCATTGATGGAGGATAATAATTAATTTTATCCTTTATTTTATCAGTACATAAAAGCGAACTGAAACTTCCAAAATGCTTCTATATCACATTGTATTGTGGAGTTATCTTGGTATTAAATAATGTTATCAACATTATTTAATACCAAGATAACTCCATTACCAAAGTAAATACAACTGACGACGTATCGTCTTGTATTTCACCAACGACTTTCTTCTTTGCCTATCGCCGTCGCTTATGACTTGGGCTACACACCGAGGCCGGTCGCTAAACGGTCGGCAGTTAGCTGGTCCTAAGCAAATACGCCGCCCATCTGTGTAAGGGAGTTTCGGCGCATTAAAACATTGTTAGCGGACGACATGTGTCATTAGGCGGATCGCTGACGCTGGTGTGCTGTTTTTTCTTGATTACAATTAGGTATGGGTGTACGTGGGTTTCGTGAAATCCGTGCCGGTGTTGTGAGAGTTTTTAAAGGAAAATCCATATAGAATGCAAAGTTAAGTAGGTACTGATATATGAATTTCTAAATGTAAACAAAGACATTTTTTTACAAATCTTGATACTGTCGCTGTTAACTCATTTTAAGTAAAGAGACTACATTTTTAAATAAACATATGTTTTAAATAAATAATTCTCAAAGACAAACTTCATTCAGTTCAAATTTAGATGAATGATCAAAATATTGTTTAAATGTTTACTTATTTTCTTACCGTTTTCTACTGTTCAAATCAAATCAAATCAAAATGTATTTATTGTGAATCACAGGTAAGAGATGGTACATTTTAAAAAATAATATAGAAACACTGTGTCCCGCCTCTCGGGCATACAACAGAACAACAACAACTGTTGTAATTGGGCATACAACAGAACAACAACAACTGTTGTAATTATGTGTCGAAGTATGGTATTTTCACATCGAAGGACGCCATGAACACTCTAGGGTCTTATCCTTTTACAAGTACTCAATCCGTTGACGGCCCGGAATCCAGACACAATGGTGACATATAATATTTGTGACGTTTTAAGGCATCTCTGGCAGTCAAAGGGTTAATAAAAGAGATATCTCTCGCAAAACAACAACCTTTAAATAGTTTCTATGTTACTGACTATTCAACGTAAGCCGATTTCCCATCCACCGCTGCAATCTTAATACAGCACGTCACATTCCGAACTTTGTGTTATCTGTGCACAGTAACCTCCCGCCAATCGCAATCGAACGTCAATGTCTGGTGGGGGAATTAAAAGTTTGTTAGAAGTCAGTTCGCCTGGAGCACTCGTCGCCAACGGACGTCGGTACCGAACTTATCAGAAACGAATTTGTAGATGTCAAATAGGATTCGAGAACTATTACAAGTTTGCTGATAGAGTTTATCTTCTAATGGGGAGGACGTGTGCGAGAGTTTTTTGAATCTTAAGTTATTTTTTTAATTTACTAATGAAGAAAATATTTAACTATTTTTGGATTAAATTAAGGTTTCGTAAGACAGGACGTACACTTGCCAGTTATAATAATGTATGTATCTTTAAGCTATAAATCGAACGGACCGTGAACAGGTACCCATAAAAATATATTTATTTCGTTATGTAGCTATAAAAATTAAAAAAAATATGTAGCTTTGAGCGTTTTATGTAGCGAACTACGCTACGCGGTTATGTTCCTAATTAAGTAATGTTATTTCGATAAAGTTGTTTTAAATTTCAATGATAATAGCATAGCGGGTTTGTAGGGAATTCAGTATATCCAAATCCAGCAGTTAATTTAGATAAAAGAAGGCCGCGTCATCATTTACCATCAGGTGAGATGGCGGTCAAATGTATGCCTATAAAGGATAAAAAAAAAAGTTCAAGTTGGGTTTACTAAAATTATTAAAATAATCTTCTCTGCAAGGACACTACAATTTTTCATGTGTTTTAACGAAATGCAATTTTAAGCAATCTCAAGCTCCGCACCCTGCCAAATCTAATCAAAAATGCATAGCAACGTCGAATGCACAGAAATTAAAACTTCTCTCGCCCAACTTCTTTGAGATTTCATATCGCCGTCTCTGTCGGATGACTGGCGCAACTTGTAATTTGATGAGCTCCGGATCTCAACTTCGCTAGGTGTATGAATATTTTATAGGTTCTTTTTGGCGCCCAACGTGGTGTTCATTATTCCCACCCTATTATCTATGTTGTTGAGTTTTGGGTTTAAAAAGTTGGTAATCCATGTGAAAATCAGTGTTAAATTAATCTCTAGGTAAAGGAACGTTGATTGCATTATGGAAGAGTGTTGTTGTTTTAAAGTTTTTTGGCAAATGCATGTTTATTTACCTAAAGGTTCACACAATTATAGGGCATAGGATTCATAGCACATTAAGTATTTACATAATTTTAATGGTACAATTGATTAAACTGTTGATTAAACACTGGCATTTGATTTGACAAATATAAAAAAAAAACAAGATCAGATAACAGCCTTATTGATTCTGCTGCAATTATTGATATTTTAAGGAATTTTGGTACATTTGTCCAAAATGATTGTTTTGATGTGCCCAAACAGGGCTAGTGTTGGATTCATTGTATTTTGTTACTTGTCTGACTTTCAACCTACAACAAAGGTGTATTATCGAATTCGAATTTGAAACCCAAGTCTTGCGGCCTTGACATATTCTCTCTCACAGGTAGTTCCACAAAATTCTGACAAGCATTATCATAGATTACACATGGCGTGTACGTCCATGCGTATATGCAAATACGCAGTGTGTACCCTGTGCGTCCAGACAACCCGGAAAATTGCCAACTTTTATTGAATCTTACTTATGCGCCTATTTTTCTCTACAGATTTGAAGCCATAGGCGGTCTGCTGTCATCAAGCACTCAATTTGACAACACTGTAAATTATTTATTATTTCTCACTCACTTTGCATACCCTACTCTTAATTTTTGTGCACGCCACTGAGATTAGAACCCTTGGCAGGCGCTTAACGGCAACGTTTTATTCCCACCACCTTCTCCTAAAGTTGCGAGGCCGCTCTAATAACTTGGCCTGGTATTTACCGAGCTATCTACTAATTAACACAGGCACATATCGGCGCTGATTTCTCCTGGGCGCCTCTACCGGTTGATGGAGCCAAACGTCCGCCACTTTTATTGAAGTGGGGCCACTAAATGCGCGGAGTTTTAGTTTAAAGACATGTGTAGGACAGAACGGAATCTATCAACGTTATCCATCGCAATCCTAAAGGGTTGTGTGACTGCACTATTTTTTTTACTCATTATTGTAAGACTAAGTTTTAATATAAATAATAAAAGTTATTTAAATTTCAAGATCGTAAAACAAATTTTTTTCATAGTCCTTAACCAGTTCTATTCAAAAGCCAATCATATGTAGCTAAGCAACTGGATAAGAAAGATTTTCGATTTCACTAAACGTAAATATCTTGGCTGTTTAGCTGAACTGAACAAAAACACTGTGTCTCCTTATGCCATGGTATTATGGATAATGCTAGATTAGCTCAAATCTAAAATAAATGAAAAAAATTTTTTTTTTTATTCAAATAAATCATTACATGACACTTTTGAATCGTCAAGAAGTTATTTTTAATGAATCTACCACCGGTTCGGGAAGTTGTTATCTACAGAGAAGATACCGGCAAGAAACTCGTGTAGTTACTCTTTTCAAAAAATGGGGTTTACAATGTTCTCATTTCGAGTCAAAATTTATGTTGCAATGATATCATTTCCGATTTAATCATCATCTAAGTCATCTCATCATTAAACGTCCCCACCGAGGGGCAGAGGAAAGGGTGTATAGGTCTTAGTCGTCCATGCGGGTCCAGTGTTGATTGGCCGACTTGACGCACTACTTTTAAATTTCTTCGTAGGCCTGCGCAAGTTTCCTCACGTAAGATACATATAATTTCAAAATTCGAAAAGACATTGGTGCGTGGGAGGATTTGAACTTTTGACACTTGCTGGAAGGTAACAGTCCACACCATAAGCCACTGACGCTCTTCTTGTCATTTCCAATGTAATTATTTAATATATTTTCAGTTTAAAGTTAACTTCTATTCAGCTTAAAACATAACAAAATCTCACTAAGGTATGATATAAATAAGTACTCACTGGTGTTTCAATAAACTGTAACATTAATCCTTCAATGCGATTCGCTGGTTTAGAGGCCCCACATGTGCAAACTCGGCTGTACAGATTAAACAATATGAAGCGCATTATCCGTGTCTACCGCATAGATGAAACGGTAAAAATATCGCATTCGCTCGCAACGGTATTATCTGATTAGTGTGGCGGAATGTTGTAATAAAGACGGCCTGGTTAGCTGCTGGTTCATATTAAACCTCCATGGTTGTATTATTCCTTAATAATTTTACCTCATTAGATGGTTATGATAAGATATAAATGTAGACTAGTTTACGCCTGAGAATTTTAAAAGATAGACTTAATGAGCTGTCGCAAACTTTTTTTAGAACTTTTGAAGGGGAACAATCAATAAATATGATTTTTGTGATTTAAGTAAAAAAAACATATTAACATACGTCATTTGAAAGAAAGAATGAAAAAAAAATATTTTGGACACATGTGAATATAACATTTAAAAAAATATAAATTAACATCATTTGAGTAAAGTTAAAATTTTTTTAAGTCCTTATCATCCTGAAACGCTATCCAAAAAAATAAATAATCTAAAAACATGCTCAATGGGGAATTCAGCAGGACTAGGATGTTTGGCGCTAAATTGTGGTTCTTAGTGGATATGACATAGTCTATAAAAATATAACTTTTAGAATGACAAGACTCAAATTGAAAACAAGTTTTTGAAAACAAAATCGATTTAAAAATAATACAGAGAAATTCGACCACGGACAGCTGAAAGACACAGCGATCACGCCACTTCTACGATTCTACTAAGCGGGCCTAATACGCATTCGAAATTCATATTTTCTTATAAAATATATTTACTGAGCTAATTTCCTTATTCTAAGCATTTTATTCAGTCGAGGAGTCTAATGCTAAAAGCTTCACAGCAATTAGAACTTCCCAATTACACGGAAACAATATCTCCTCATAACTGAAACAGCAGTCTTCAACGGAACAGCACAATATCGCAACTAAAAAGAACTACAAAGGGGCCGGCCAATCGCGTCGAGGACGAGACAATGCAAAAAGGCGCTAATTTCACGAAACCAAAAAGTGGTAATGGTTATGCGTTGCAGCCAGCGCGTTTGTCTCGCGATAACGCGCGCTTACAATTAGCTGGGATGGGTTCATGCAACATACTAAATGGTCTAAGGCAAAGATAATTGAAGTAGGGTTCTACTACTTACAAGTGTTGTGTAATGTAAGTAAGTAATGAACAATGGTTAAGAAGAATGTACACTCCAAATGCAATTTTAGAAGACTTTTGCTAATAATCATCATCAGCTCATTAAACGTCCCCACCGATGGGCACGAGCCTACCCGTAAAGGGTGATAATAAGGGCCAATAATGTACAATCCAAATGATAGCATAATAAGTAAAATAGTAGTATTTTACTTATCATATGAAATTATGCGTAGTTTTAGAAGACTTTTGCTAACTTTTGCTGACTTTTGCTAACTTGTGTTCGGATAAACAGTTGTTTTAGAATGAATTCTTAAAATTACTTGTTAATCTTTAAATTACTATTTTATTTAAATAATAACTGGTCTATTATGTAGAAGATAATTTTCTATAATACGTATGTGTTAATGCATAGTAAAATACGATACAGTTTAATAAACACTACAGTCAAAAATGCAAAAGCAATAGTTATTCCAAATATGAATTCTTCGAATCCCAAAAAGGACCTCATTACATTTATTAAATTCTATTAGCACTCCTTATGTTACACTGTTGCATACCGCGGTCCCGTTTGGCAATTAGACGCGAGGCGGCGTCCATAACCGTTAGCGCTGAGCGGAGGCTCGTGCGCTTGCGCAGGGCGCAGCTGCTCATTGCAATACAGCTTCAGTGTCAAGGAAATCAAGATTTTACAAACACCTAGAGCGTCGGTGGCTCAATGATGTGGACTGCTGCCTACCTAGGGAAGGCGTAGGTTCAAATCCCGCCACGTACCAATGTGTCAAATTATAAGTACGTTATCCGATGCTCTTACGGTGACGGAAAACATTGCGAGAAAACGCACACGCCTGCGAAGAGATTCAACGGTTGTGCGTGAAGTTGGCCAATCCGCATTGTTCATATTATCCACAGAATCGGTGTAATCTTTGAGAAATCCACTAAACAAAACATTCGGTATTCAAATGTCTGCACTAATATCATGACTTCATGGAAAAAATATTTTGGAAAACAAACTGTTACAAATTATTGCACAGCTTTCTTAAGTGATTTTGACCTTTAATGCGACATTAAAAGGGTACAAAATCAAAAGCACGAGCAACTACTATCTCACTACGACATGTAGCAAGCGACGTAGTTATGAATGAAAATTCTGCCCAACTGACACAATGGGCAGACTTTTCCCGCGGACACTTTTTGAATGAGATTGTGCTTATAGTAAGCTTATTGATAAGGTAAGATAAGATAAAAAATTTTTCAATAAAGATAAGAAAAAAAAGCATACAACACAACAAAAAAACGAAAACATTGTAGGCGGCCTAATTGCTCAGGTAGCAATTTCATCCAGGCAACCTTTGGGTGAAAGAAAAACTCTTACCTACATTTTTCTTTCACCTTATTATTGTTTATCTAAGTTGAGACAGATAATAAATTATTGTATTTATACACCAAAGATATTCCGTATATATCAAGTACGCCATCCGTGCCTCAAAAACGAACCGCCGAAGAGAGTACAGTTTGTACTCTTTGTTTAGGTAAATGTACGCTCATTCGAAATATTTGTATGAGTGCTGTCGCTACGTTCGGGACACTTTTTTCGATTGTTTTGTCACGAATCTTTACTTTTTTACATCATTGTTATACACATTCACATTTATTGTTCTGGCAATTTACATTAAAAATGATAATTAAGAATGTAAGTATCAGTTATTACACAATTTAAAATTTTACTAATTTATTTAAGTAATTAAGAAAGACGTTCCACATTGACTACGATGCCTCTACGCGTTTCCTACAACGAGTATAGCTACAGCGGCTTTCGTAGCAGATTCGGAATAATCGTAGCAGCAAGCATATTTTAAGTTTGGCCTCGGTTTTGGCTCTTTACCACCGATATATATATATATATATATATATATATATATATAATATCTTATTGGCCATACTGTCCAATTTCACCAAGTCATATTATTTCGGTGCTGTGCATACAGCTTGTATGAATATGATTTTTATGTTTTTTGTCATATATAGGCAGACATTTGACCGCCATCTCACCTGATAGTAAGTGATGATGCGGCCGAGGATGGACCATGCCTGCCTAGAAACAGCCTATTCACTCTTGCAATTTTAATCTCATTTTGCTTTCAACCAGCAATCGTAGAATAACTAGTAATTACCAGATAGCATTCACCAATAAAACGAACCCTACCATTTCCTTTCCAATTACTGTGGTGATAACAATAAAAAAAACTTCAATAAACAATGAAATGCGACGCCTGTAAATTCGGCGAAACAGCCCGGGAGTGCTCCCCTTAACTGGGCATAATTACGGTCATTTGGTGTCATCTTACCCTTAACGAGATCATCAACATGGCACCCGACAACGATCCACGAAGGATAGTGAGCGCATAGATTGATTTATTTATTTATACACAAAACAGGTCACAGTCATGAACATGATTAATATTTAAATGAATTTAATTTATTTTAAAAACCTAGCAATAAAGAGAAAATTAGAAACAAGTTGAAATCTTTAGGTAGAGTACAAATAATAAAAAGCTAGTTTTGACATTATGTGTACTTTGTCTAAACAAGTTGGGTTTACAAGTAAAAATAAAAATATTGGGATATCCATAGACCAGAAAAGATGACATATAGGTACGTACTGTTGACTGATGTAATGGCTCATATTATTTCTTAGCTTTCGCAACAAAGGCATCAAATACAATAGATTTTTTTTATTGTACCTGGATTCCTGGCGTTCCAATACAACTGTTGTCTCTCCGTAATCTTACTGTGACCACGGTAACTGTAAAGTGACTAAAACGCCGAGAAAAAAATAATACAAAGTTTTTAAGGTTTTACCAATAAGGTGGTTGCGAGCAGTCGCCAACTTCTAATCGCGTAAGAAAGACAACCTAAAAACATTGAATATTGTTCAAGATTTTAGTAATACATAACTTACACTTTTTCAGTCAGAGTATTCGACCGGACAGTGAAAATCAGAAAATATTTGAATGCACAATTATGTTAAGGTAAAAGTTTTACATAAAAAAATGTACGGAGTTTTCATTACTAGTTATTTTATTCTATCTCCACAACAAATAATAAATATAATAAATATCTACTGACATTCACACAGTGCCATCTAGCCCCAAGTTAAGCGTTAAGCCTGTATTATGGGTACTAAACAACGGATAAACATACATGTATATATATATATTTGTAAATAAATACATATTATACATAGAAAACACCCAGACCATTACAAACAGACATGTTCATGCACACAAATGTTTGTACTGCCCGGGGATCGAACCCGGAACCCTTGGTGTCGGCCAACCTCTCAACCGCAACACCAAATGGGTCGTAAATAAAGACAATAAATAAACACGTTTTAGTTAAACCGCAATAGTACATACATATAGAGAAGAGAGAGTACATACGTTGTTAGCTACGTAATTTTCATTTATCACATTTCGAAAAAAAAACGTTGCAAGCTAAACCTATCCAATACATCCTAACTCTTCCGCCTCTTCATTTCTTAACTCCACAACAAAATAAGGCAATGAACAATAAATAATATTTTAAATTAATGCTAATGCCGCTGGTTTGCCCAAACGGCGGGCGCGCGTTATAACTCAGGCCTGACTGCGCCTGGTTAATGTACGAATTACCTTTATTTATTATGATTGTAGCCGGATAAAGGTGATAGATAATCCTTTTCGCCTTAACTGCCGACTGGCTAATGGAGGTAACACTGCTCCTTAATAAATGACAAAAGAGAACGTAACACTTCTGCTGACCATTGGTTTCTTTTTAAAGAACGGTGTACGTTTGAAGATAACTTTTTAAATTAAGACTGATCATAATATTGGTAAATGAAATAAAAGAGGATGTAACATTTCCGCTGAACGTTGCTACTTTGTTCAAATTTCGAAGACACACAAAGCTATTATATTTAGTACTTACCAAAATATCTCTCGAAATCAGGACAATATGGACCTATGTCACACAGATGAAAACAATAAGTAAGTGTGATATTTTAGAACATTTGATACTTGACGTCACAGTAGCTCGTAAAAAACCCAACACCGTAATATTTACGCAGTGTCACGTAATAATGTAGGCATTTCCAGCATGGAGAGAGGGTCTGTCCTCTTAAATCACCAAAGACGCAGTGCTCCCGGACGGATAAACTACGAAAGCTTATTAAGTATACCCGATTTTATTGTTGCGAATAAAGGCAATGGAGTAAATAACTAATTGCAGTCAATCTTGCAGCGGATGTGGGCACAAATCTTGGAGTACGCGGACGGAAGAAACGACTCCAGACGCACTTTTCTCTTAATGGAAAATACGATATTTTAATGTTTTTTTATAGGAACATTCTTGGGAAAGTATTTAGATAATTTTTATATCAGTGGAATAAAAAGGTAGCTTGTAGGTTGTTCTAATGAGGAAAAACATTATCCGAGCAATTAATAATAATTATTCACTGACATTCACACAGCGCCATCTAGCCCCAAGTTAAGCGTGAAGCTTGTATTACGGGTACTAAACAAACGTTAAACATACTTAAATATTTTTTTTGTAAACAGTAAACAGACATGTTCATGCAAACAAATATTCGTAATGCCCGGGGATTGAACCCGGAACCCTAGTAGTAGTGACCGACCTTGTGGGAGTCGTAACCGCTTCACAATAGCCATTTCAGTTCCGAATATTGATAGTTTTTGCTTTTCAAACTACCACTTCATGTTTGGGAAAGGTTATGAGTTGACGTACCACTTGAAGACGCCATTTTTTGTTATTTAGTAGAAGATAGCCATACTGTGTGGTTAGACCAGGCGTTACCACCATCTCTTATGACAGTATATTTAGTTTATTTGTAATGATTCAATTTTATTTAATTTTAATTTTATTTTGTAATTATTATTTTTATCTATATAAATTTTAAGTTTCTTTAATTGAATTTGAATTGAATTGAATGTCAAATCTAATTATATTTATGTTATACTCTTATTGTGATTTTAGGTAAATTATAGAAGGTTGATAATGTTAACTTGTGAATTTGTATGGGTGCAACTTACCTGATAAGAAAGATTATTATTATTATCACTATAGTGATACGTTAGCATTCATCATCATCAGCTCATTAAACGTCCCCACCGAGGGGCACGAGCCTACCCGTATAGGGTGATTAGGCCTTAGTCGTCCACGCGGGCCCAGTGCGGATGGACGACTTCACACACAACCTTCGAATCTCTTCGCAGGCGTGCATGAAGGTTCCTCACGATGTTTTCCTTCACCATAAGAGCGTCGGATAAACGTACATAATTTTTCGAAAATTTGAAATTACGTGTCGGGATTTGAACCTCAGCCCTCCCGGTAGGAAGGCGACAGTCCACACCACTGAGCCACCGACGCTCTCCTCCATTGTAATTGTTGTTAGCATTATTGTACCAGAAAATGCGATGTAATATTATTGTAACACTGTTTTAAGAGATAGTGGCTGATGATGTTTTACTATTTTGATCAACGTTGTTACGTTTCAATTATATTAATTAATGGTTAATACGTTTTTACTTCTTCCTTTCTATGACTAAATCAACAGCTAGACTATAAATTTTGACTCGAAACGAGAACATTGTAAACCCCAGTTTTTGAAAAGAGTAACTACACGAGTTTCTGGATCTTCTCGGTAAGAAACAACCTCCCGAACCGGTGTATAATTCATAAAAATAACTCTTGACGATTCAAAAGTGTCATGCAATGATTTATTTGTATAAAACATTTTTGAGTTGAGTTTGAGTTGATTAGGACTAGATTTTTATTTTTTGACTAATCTGTTCAGCTGATCCTACTATCGATTTAACTTACTTATCCCTACTAGAACTTGGTATGTTCAAAGGTTAAATTTTAAAGGGAAAGAAAACTTATTCGCTTTATAGGGGTAACAATTTCAAGACGTTGTTATCAAATGGGCTTGGGCTGGACATATGTGCCGAAGATATGACGAGCGATGGAATAAGCGAGTTCTGGATTGGACACCCCGCATGAACGGTAGAAGAAGTGTAGGCAGACCACCCGCCTGATGGTCCGATGATGTCAGGGAGATTCTGGGCCCAGTTTGAGAAGGGTGACGGACAACCTTCCCAGTGGAGGAAAGTTGGAGAGGCGATGCCCAACGGTGGGCGAACACACGCTGAGGAAGAAGAAGATAACTATCAAATGCGTTTTTTTCAATAATTCGTGGCGTCTATCGTACAGTTTATAAAATTTATAAAGCAATAAATTTACAATAACCAGCATTGATGTATAATAGTTAATATTACCAGAGCGTGTACTTGTAATATATTAGTGAAACAATAAAAATAACAAACATCCCATGGTGTAATATACGGATGCTAATAATAACAAGGAAATATGTGCAAATAAATTTATATGACAACCTTAGTGGCCATACTTTTCGGATTTGATTTATGAATGCCGGATTTCGGTGTTTAATCTGTTACAAAAACTATGTTCATACAATGATTGTTTTATACATTGGAGTAGGTATAGAAAAACGCCTAAACTTATTGTCTAAAACATCGATTGTATTCAGATAGTTACTGTAATTAGAATAATCATAAATCGTCCCCTGCGAGGGGGCTTAGTCGTCCACGCGAGCCCAGTGCGGAATGGTCGACTTCACGTACCACCTTTGAAACTCTTCGCAGGCGTGTGCAGGTTTCCTCACGATGTCACCGTTCACTGTAATTACCACAGATTTCCCAATACAGGAGATGGGGCAAGCCGCGTTTAAAGTGCGACAACTGTAAGCTCAACGAGCATACACTGGCTACCAGTGTACGCTCTGTGAGACGAGTCAAGACGCACGAATATTAGAAGAAATTTACTTTTTTTTCCAAAATGCCATCCGTGCAATTGTAACATGCCATTATCGCAATGAATCATTAAATTTGCCAAGAAATATAATAAACTTTTCATAAGTAAGAACCAAAAAGAATTGCGACACTGGACTGCCTATAAACTTGGCGGCTTAGCCAGTCTAATGTATATTCTGATGTCTGTTAATTACCAATTCAAAATTATAAAATTAAGGTAAAAGCTCGTCTTTTGAGGAAAGAAATATATCCATTCCTCAACATTGGTGATGATTTATTAAGGACAAAAATGTAATTTGAATATTTTTAAATTCATTAGCGATTGAAAAAGCTGACTATATATTTATTTATTATTCTTGCTGGATTCTCCTCAGCAGAATTAACTCTCCGTATCGATTTGTAGATTTTTTATTTATTTTTTATCCTTTACAGGCAGACATTAGACTGCCATCTCACCTGATGGTAAGTGATGATGCGGCCGATGGATCATGCCTGCCTAGAAACAGCCTATTCACTCTTTCCTTAAAGATTTAGAACTTAATGCTACTGCGTTGGACTACGACCCAACTCAGAAGCAGTTTGGCTGCACGTGCCCAGGAATGGTTGGTGCTAATTAAATAGCTTGCGCAATGAGCACGGAGTATGAGAGATGACATGTTAAAGTGCGTGTGGTAGATTTTCTTAGCTTTTAAGTATATCATCATCAGCTCATTAAACGTCCCCACCGAGGGGCACGAGCCTACCCGTATAGGGTGATTAGGCCTTAGTCGTCCACGCGGGCCCAGTGCGGATTGACGACTTCACACACAACCTTCGAATCTCTTCGCAGGCGTGCATGAATGTCCTCACGATAGTTTTCCTTCACCGTAAGAGCTCGGATAACGTACATATATTTTTCGAAAATTCGAAAATGCATTGGTACGTGTCGGGATTTGAACCTCAGCCCTCCTGGTAGGAAGGCGACAGACAATATAATTAAGTATATGCCAAACATATATTATCATATAAAAATATGCTTGCGCTTGAATGTCTTAATAAGATCTGTGAACCAAACAAAGTAACGAACATCATCATCATCATTACAGCCCAATTATGTCCACTGCTGAACGAAGGCCTCCCCTAATGATTTCCACGCGGACCATCCCTTGCAGTTGACATCCATTCTGCTACCCGCCACCTTAACCAGATCATCCGTCCATCTGTTGGGGGTCGGCCTACGCTTCGTTTTCCGTTACGTACCTCACTCGAGAACCTTTCCGCCCCATCGGCCATCGGTTCTACGCACTATGTGCCCTGCCCACTGCCACTTCAACTTGCTAATCCTCTGGGCTATGTCGGTCACCCTAGTCTCCTACGATATCCTCGATTTTATCGCGTAGGAGATACCAAACATAGCCCGTCTCCATAGCACGCTGAGCAACCTGAGTCTATCAAGAGGCCCTTAGTGAGCGACCACGTTTCGCTTCCGTTGTCAAACTGGCAACACACACTGTCTAAGACTCGTCTGAGACACTGAGGTATTTTTGACGAAAAGATCTGCCTTAACTTCCCGAACGCTGCCCATCCTATTGGATTCGACGAGAAACCTCCTTCTCGAAGTTGACCTACCCATTTGGACTACCGCTCCCAGTCACATATTCGTCAACAACTTCGAGGACAGAACTTCCAACTGATATCGGTATAGGTACGACATGAGCATTAGACATGACTTTCGTCTTGTCCATGTTATTTTAAACCCACCTGTGTGAAGCTCCGTCTAGGGTTTCGAGCATAGTGCTTAAATCCTCCATGATTCTGCCATGACTACTTATATCATCGGCAAATCGAAGATGAGTGATGTACTCGCCATTCACGTTGATGCCAAGTCCTTTCCAATCGAGCAGCTTTAACATATCTTCCAACGCAACTGTGAACAGTTTCGGAGATATAACGTCTCCCTTTCTGTAAAGTAACGAACATATGAATACGGAAATTAATAAAAGACTTTGCTGCTTTACTTCCCATCCCATTTAAAACCAAAAGCCTATGCTACTCATGCGTTGAAACTACGTACGTAACATAGTAATT
>PQWD01002395.1:0-19422 GCA_019425675.1 Leucinodes orbonalis
TATAATGAGTGGGGTATGCAAAATGAGTGACACTAATCGCAAAAATGATAAATAATTTTCACTTTTGTCAAATTCAATGCTGTTGATGACAGCAGATCGCATATGGTTTAAAATCTGTAGAGGAAGTTGGGTAAATAAGTGGGAATCATTGAATATGTTGGCGATTTTCCGGGTTGTCTGGACGCACAGGATATGCACTTATTTGCATATACGGAGTGCACGCCACTGCTGAACTTTGAAATTCTTGGGAAGACAAGGGAGTAGGATGATTCGCCTGATGGAAGTGATATCGTGACCATGGACACTTTTTACTCCGAAGGAGCTACAAGTGCATTGCCAAAGTTTCTCCACCAACTCTGTTTCACGTTGGTTGTCTGGCGGTATCTGCTGTCCAGCTTATTCCTGACAAAGCATGGCTCCTTCTCAAAACGTGGTCCCATTTTCAAAATTAATAGTGTTTCATAGGAGATAGTTGTCACATTAGCAAACTGTCTGCTCGTGAATGAGCTTTGCTTTAAAATTGGATTTAAAATTTCACGAGAACATACTTAAAAATTATACTTACCTATATTTGGTGGAATGTCTTTATAAATTGTCGAAATTATATGTACGGTTATCCGACGCTCTTACGGTGAAGGAAAACATTGTGAGGAAACCTGCGCACGCCTGCTAAGAAATTCATAGGTTGTGCGTAAAGTCAAGCAATCCGAACTGGGCCCGCATGGACTAAGGCCTATACACCCGCGTTCGGGTTGGCTCGTGCCCCTCGGTGAGGACTTTTAATGAGCTGATAATGAAATGAGTTGCACTGCAAGTGTTAGAGAACCTTGTAAAATACAGCGGCCAAGAATCCAGTCCAGTTCAAAACATTTACACAACACAACTTTGTTAGTAATTACATGTTTTCTTTAATAACTTGAAGAAAATAATAAGTTATAACCAGGGCGTCGTTGCTGCAATACAATGCCATAAAATCCTTTTACAAAGCAATCACAGGCTTCCATTGCCGGCTATTTCTCATCAAGATTGCCATTAAAACTTATAATAAAACTACACATCCCATAGGAGGAATGAGTTCCTGTCGGTGTCGGAATACTTTAGGAGTGTAAAACCGGGTTTGGTTACAGTATACTAAGCTGTAACATCATCATCAACGTTAAGCTGTGTTGTATTATCAGTAGGGTATGCAAAGTGAGTGACACTGATCGCAAAAACAATAAATAATTTACATTTTTGTCATATTGAGTGCTGTTGATGACAGCAAATCGCCTATGGTTTCAAATCTGTAAAGGAAAATTAGCGAATACTTAAAAGGGAATCATTTAATATGTTGGCGATTTTTCGGGTTGAAACATTGAAAAGTAGGGAGAGGGAAGGCGAATTGGGGCCTACGGTAACCTCTATCACTCGGCGAAACAACGCAGTGTTTCAAGGCGGTGATTCACAGATTAGCGCCGTGGTGTTCGGTCGGGCCCGCCCATTCGTACCAAGTTTGGACACTAAACCTTTATAAATGTATGAATAGACATGTATTTTAAAATATATTGATATACCGCGAGCATGACCTTTTGTAGTGGGATATACATTTGGCGTATGTGACACGGCTTATTAAAATTTCCAAATACTATTATGAACAGAGAAATTTTTGCAAACATATTAGTATTATTTCATCCTCACCACCTGGATGATTAGAAGTTCTTTACAGTGCGTTTTTGTCGTAATTTCTTGGCACCAACGACGATATTGGGGAATCAATTGCTACCGGAAATATTTCCTAGGCAATACGACCTCGCCACTTAAAAAAAGAGCGTATTTGCTTTTAAAAGGCCTACAAGTCATTTCAGTGCCCTCTGGTATTGCAAATGTACAAGGGCGGCGGTGTCATTTACCATCAGATGAGCCGTTATATATATATATATATATATATATATATATTATATATATATATATATATATATATATATATATATATATATATATATATATATATAATATATATATATATATATATATATATATATATATATATATATATATACACTATGGACGAAACGGTATTTTTCATCTCAAAAATCTATATCTCTGTTGTTTTTTGGTTTTTCTCCTTGATTTTTTTTTCACGTAATTATGAATATCTAGGCAATAACTTCATTAAAAATTCATCATTTAAAAAGTCACACATTTTTCGTAAAAAGATTAGAAAGCTAAAGTTATACTAAATTTCATACAAAAAAATTATACAGTGATAATGAAATATAAATCAAATTTATACTTTTGCTTAAAATAAGTTTAAAATTAAATCACTATTATTAAACTAACATGCTAAAAATTTTATTTGATAATGTAAATAAAAAATAGCGCTTTTCCTACTTATCACTTCCTATTCCAACAATTCTTTAGCTTCATCAAACACTATTTTGGATATAAAAAACTGGGTTTATTTAAGCAAGATATAAGGATAGATAGATAAGAATCAGATATACATGTGTTACTTATAACAAAATATGCAGAACGTCTTCGTTTGTCGCTGGTCTGGAACACTTCCTAGCGCGATGGGATTTATTTTTCTTGTTATCTTTATTTCGGGTTTCCTGGGCATCTTAGCATATAATTGTCCTATCAGTCAATTCTGCCTTATGTTCGATCACAGATTTCCCAATACAGGAGATAGGGCAAGCCGCGTTTTTAAGTGCGACAAATGTAAGCTCAACGAGCATACACTGGCTACCAGTTTACGCTCTGTGAGACGAGTCAAGACGCACGAATATTAGAAGAAATTACCGTTTTTTTTTCCAAAATACCATCCTGTGCAATTGTAACATGCCATCATCGCAAGGAATCAGTAAATTTACCAAGAAATATAATAACTTTTCACAGGTAAGTACCGAAAAGAAATTGCGACACTGGGACTGCCTATAAAGTTGGCGGCTTGTCCAGTCTAATTGTATATTCGGATGTCTGTGTGTTCGATTATTTTACGGTCATATATAAGTACTTTATGGACCGAAGATATAGTACCAGTTATACATGCTTATGTATAATTTTATTGCGCGGTTATCAATGTTTACTGGTCAAATCTTTCTGCGATTCCATATAATTCCGATGACATAGTTTGAATTACATTGTTCTAACTATTTTTAAATTAACTCCGGCTATCCCTCCAGGACACTAATAATTTTGAAACAATCTCCTTGTCGTATTTCCGTCATTGCTTTTACCGGAACCTTGAAGTGGTTTATCAGTGTGCAAACTAAGCACTTCTCGGTAATATTTTTGTACATAATTCTTCTCTTGTGAAGTTGATTGAGGATTAGCAAGTTGAAGTGGCAGTGGGCAGGGCACATAGTGCGTAGAACCGATGGCCGATGGGGCGGAAAGGTTCTCGAGTGGCGTCCACGTAACGGAAAGCGAAGCGTAGGCCGACCCCCAACCAGATGGACGGATGATCTGGTTAAGGTGGCGGGTAGCAGATGGATGTCAACTGCAAGGGATCGGTCCGCGTGGAAATCATTAGGGGAGGCCTTCGTTCAGCAGTGGACATAATTGGGCTGTGATGATGATGATGATGATGAAGTTGATTGTTTTGTGGAATTGTTGCTGAACAATTTTTAAAACATTAATTGTAAGAAATAAAAACGCTATAAATCTTATCCATGCGTGTAGTGTCAAGTTTTTTAAAAGTATCTTCATTTTAACTATTAAAAGATAATTAGTCTGGAAGTTACTCCAACAATAGTGCAGGTAGCACTGGATGATGTATTTAATTTTTCTCAATCAACTTTTCTATGAAAAATTGTCTTAAACTGTAATGTTTCACTTCGATGACTTTGTCACCTACTGCCACAAGAGTTGGAATCAATTGATTAATGTTGGCTGCAATTTTATTCACACACCGTACTTTTTCAGGAGTTTCTTTTGCAAGTTCTAATGAAATTGGTCTGCAACATCAAACAGATGAGCAAATAGGGTTCTGCTATATAACTGCAAAAGTTTATTTTGCTACTAGTCGCAGTGGTACAAAGAATACTATAAACAAATAAGCATCCCATATTTGTTAATTTTTTTCAGGTATAGTGTTTTTTATACTCACTAAATTTTGTGAACGTATGCTTCTATCATAGTATTAATAAAAAAATATGGTAGACACCAAAATACAACAATGAAATATAATATTTCATGACAACTAAGAAGAACGATAATTTTCGGGATATTTTTTTACGTTCCCTGATATACAAATTGCTTAGAAAAAACGCACAAGTTTTTTTTAATACTCATGTTGCTGGATATGTTAGGTAACAAATAGAGTGATTAACTCGACACCGGCAGCCATCGGCAAAAATGAAAACTCCAATTGAAAAAAATAAAGACGAAAATTTCCTTACATCACTAAAAAAAAATAAAAATATATATTTTACCAAAAATTTAACGTGGTTGCAAAGTTTGCATTCTAAGCTGTCCAATGATGTCAAAATCAAAAAAATCAAAATCAAAATTCTTTATTCAAATTAGGCTTACAAAAAGCACTTATGAACGTCAAAAAATATACAAAAATATAATAAAAAACAATTAAAAATACTAAACTAAAAATATGAATTTTGATGCTTTGAAAAAAAGCGCTTCAGTGGATTGGCCTGTTGAGAAAGAAGCACCCAAGAAAACTCAACAGTGTAGCCTTTTTTAAAAACAATTACTTAATGTAACAATATATCATAAACACTGAAATAGCTGAGCAATTTAAGACCAAGGATTTTTATCACATAAATATTCGTCAATAGTGTAGTACCCTTTTTTAGAAAGGTGGTTTTTATTCTAGCTTTAAACATGTGTAAAGGTAACTCGACAATATTTTGCGGTACCTTATTGAAAAACTTTATACATCTTCCTATAAAAGATTTACCTACTTTATGTAGTCTCAAGTCCGGAACAGCAAGTTTGTTTCTATTCCTAGTATTAAAATTGTGTGAGTCACAATTTTTTTTAAAGGTATGATAGTATTTACGGACGTAAATTAAATTTTCATAAATATATTGTGATGCTACAGTCATTATATTTATTTCTTTAAAAAGTTCCTTAAGAGAGTCACGGGGTCTAAGGTTGTAGATAAAACGAATAGCTCTTTTTTGTAGTACAAATATTGTATTAATGTCGGCAGCTGAACCCCACAACAGTAGACCATATGACATGACACTATGAAAATAACTGAAATAAACCAATCTTGCTGTTTCTACATCTGTCAAAAGCCTTATCTTCCTAACAGCATAAGCTGCCGAGCTAAGTCTACCAGCCAGTGATTCAATGTGAGGCCCCATTGTAACTCTAAAGTTATACCAAGAAATGCAGTGGAGTTTACAAGTTCCACTTGATCATTATTCAGAGTTATGTTGGTCTCGACCTGCCTTACATTGGGCATAGTGAATTTTATACATTTAGTTTTTTTTGCATTAAGTAAAAGATTATTAGCAGTAAACCAATGCATTACTTGAGACAGAGCTCTATTTACATCGTCAAAAGTCGCCTTACGTCTGTTAACATTAAAAATCAATGACGTATCATCAGCAAATAGAACTATATCCGAAAGACTTTTACAATAGTAAGGGAGGTCATTTATATATATTAGAAATAATAGAGGGCCTAAAATTGAACCCTGGGGTACTCCCATGCGCAAAAGGGCACCATGCGACTTTGTGCCATTAATACAGACTTTTTGAACTCTTTCAGAGAGGTAAGATTCTACAAGACTCAATGAGCATTCTGATACACCGTAATGTCTCAACTTTAATAAAAGTGTTTTATGGTCGACGCAGTCAAAAGCTTTAGACAAATCGCAAAAAACTCCTATTGCATCATGTTTGTCCTCCCAGGCATCAAAAATATGCTTAATAAGTGCAATCCCAGCATCAGTAGTATTTTTATTTTTTGTGAAGCCAAACTGTTTCTCATGTAATAATTTGTTAACGTTAAAATGTGAAAGCAACTGATTGAATATAATTTTCTCAAATATTTTACTTAATGCAGGTAAAATAGATATGGGCCTAAAGTTAGATGGATCACTTTTATCACCGGATTTAAATAATGGTATTAATTTACTGTATTTCATTAAATTTGGAAAGAGACCTTTATCTACACAAGTATTAAATATCAATGCGAGATGTATAACACTAACATGCTTTCTTGGAAAACTTTCGAATAATTCTGTGCTGAACTTCCTTAAATCATTTAATTGCGATGATATATTTATATCAATGTTTAAGGTTCATTTTAAAATGTACAACTTAGTAATTTTATTTTTTTGTAATTTATCGTTAGTTCCAACCTTTGAGAGTAAAAAACTATAAATGGATATATGATTACGACTTTCGTCAAAACCATTTTGAGATGGATATGCCGTTTCGTCCCATAGTGCGACGCCCTACTAAATATGGAATACTATATAAAGAAGTCCAGACGCCTGTTTAATTATGCCCAGGCTAAGGCCGGAATCATAATTAATAGCAACACCCGGCCGCAGGGTAAAAAAGCGCATAAGTTCATTAGCGTGCCTTAATTGGGGTAATTACAATTACCAAGCGGCTGACTCATCTACTACTTGAAGTGCAATAAATTTTGTCGCTTCCTTACGTGACATCTGGATGTGATTAGAATTTCACTTCCTTGTAGAAAACATTGTTATAGTTACCAGCAAAGCTCACGGATCAGCAAGTTGAAGTGGCAGTGGACCAGTCACGTATGACGCAGAACGATGGCGTGGAGCAGACGAGTTCTGGAGTGGAGACCGCGTTTTAGAAGAACATTGTTTAAGGTACCGATAAAGCTTGCCCGATCAGCAACTTGAAGTGGCAGTGGGCCGGTCACGTATGATGCAGAACCGATGGCCGTTGGAGCAGGCGAGTTCTGGAGTGGAGACGGCGTCTTAGCAAGCGAAGCGTAGGTCGCTCTCCGACCTGAAGGCCTAACGACGACTTTTTTACATTAAATAGGCCAGCGTTTGACTACGCATTGTCTGGTGTTAAACATCGACGATGTCTAGGATGACCTAGAAGAAACCTATTTACTCTCGACTTGAAGACACCCAAATTGTACACCTCGGTAAATACATAAGCTGGCAATGAATTCCTCAGTTTCGCAGTGCGAATAATAAATGTGGATCAAAGCGCTTAGTACGACACTTCGGCATTTCCACTATAAATGGATGTCGCTTCACCGTCTGCCTGGTTGACCGATGAAAGAAAGGATTCGGCGGGATAATATTATGCAATATTTGCGCACACTCCCCGTAGTGTGACTTATAGAAGCACGACAAAGAGGCAATTGTGAAATGTCGCTGGATGAGGAAAGCTTTGGGTTGGAAAATGTGGCTGCAAGGCGTCAAATGAGAGCGTACCAATGTATTTTCGAATTTTCGAAATTATATGTACGTTATCCGACGCTCTTACGGTGAAGGAAAACATCGTGAGGAAACCTTCACGCACGCTGCGAAGAGATTCAAAGATTGTGCGTGAAGTCGTCCAATCCGCACAGGGCCCGCGTGGACGACTAAGGCCTAATCTCCCTATACGGGTAGGCTCGTGCCCCTCGGTGCGGTGGGTTGTTTAATGAGCTGATGATAATGATGATGAATCGGATAATGCTGTCACGGTGGCTGCTTTCTGGGCCGCTAAAATTTTAATATGTGTTTTCCTTCGACACACTATGAAAAATAATGTGAAAATATTCGAGCCCTTATCCTTGGTTAACGAGACATCACCACTTCTAAACGTTCCATCATCATGACAATCCAAGTAATGGCACCAAAATATCCTCCTGAAAAATATCGCATCAAGCGCTAAAGGGAATCAAACGAAATTAATGGACCATCATCTCATCAACCTTCTTTCAAATACTTTAACAGACATCGTCGGAACATGCCAGCTCATTGCCGCTTATTAAGTGTCGTATGAAACTTATGAACTGAGCGTCTTCACACTTCCATTGGAATTTATGAGGGGTACCGTGAGTGGCTGTTTTGGAAGAAATTTCACGTCAAGTATTCTCAACTTATAAACTTGAAATCGTGACTATCGTGTGGATTCCATGATTTAGCATTACATATAATGAAAATTGGAGTGTCTGTTTGTACTTAATATTGAAATGAAATTTATTTTCTTCGTGCATACGAATATATGAATAATACACAATTTTTAACTATTAAACAAAAAAAAATAGGGATAATTTTATGTATAAAAAACACGATATAACTGATAAGGTGATTTGGAAACTGATGCAAGGGTTGTTCCGAGTTTTAATGAATTTAGCTCTGCCTTCTTATTATGAAGAATAAAAGTGGCTAAAGCTGGCTTGTCTGTGATTCGTATTCTGCATAAAAGGCTGGTTGTTTGGTTGGTTGGTAGACATAATATTTTTTATATTTTGCCAGGTGGTAGACTCAGCACTAAGTCGTCTAGGTAGGTACCACCGCAGTGCCAGTTATCGTCCTGTAAAATAGAAGTGTTTTACAATTCTGCGTTTCGGTATGAGGGCACTATAGCTAGTAAAATTCCCAGGTATAAGATACCCTACATCCACAATCACCGTCAAAAATTCAATCAGATACTCTTTGAAGAGGTAACATCCCCGAAACCAGTTTGCTGGCAATTTGCGTAAGTAAATACCATGTAAACATATGGAAAATTACCGCTCGCGGGTTCACCTTTTGTACAATGCGTTGAAAACGTTTAATAGTATCCTTATTCCGTTCTGATAGGGGTGAAATGGAATATGCAGGTTCACTGTACCGGCTGACGCAGTTCATCATCCAAATTTCCATATAAATGCCTCGCGGGGTCTCCACGCAGTTTGCGCTTGTGGAGTAAAATGTTATGGACGAGGCAAAAACTTAAAAAATATTATTTTTTGTTTTATAATCAATCAAAGCTACCTTTGTGGTACAGCGTTCTGCTGCGTAACCCGGGTTCGAACCTTGTATGAAATATCACTTTGAGCGATTTTACCTAGTTTTGTTAGGGCATAGGTTGAATCATCTGATGGTCCGCACAGAAACATAATTCCGAGCTACGGAGGGTACTTTTAAGCCGGCAGCCCCGGCTATAGTATTCGTTAATCAACCAAGGCGTTAGGCGTATGCGTTCGCATGATGGATTACATTCACAGCCCACTGTTGGCCTTGTCCCTTGGGACGATTAAAACAGGACACGATTCACCCGATAGGAAGTGATATTGCCACCAATGAACACTTGTTACTCTGAAGGAGCAGATTTCCTCACGGTGGTTTTTGCTTCACCGTAAATGCGTCGAATAATACATATGATTCCGAATAATTAAAAATACATTGGTACGTGGTGGTATTTGAACCTGCACCCTCAATATCGGAAGGCAACAGTCCACACCAATAAGCCACATACGCTCTTACGCAACATGTATCGCTACTCTTTAAACATTTCAAACAACTCGTCACACGCGCTCATCATCATCATCAGCCTATAACGCCCCACTGCAGGGCACAGGCCTTACCGCACAGCGTTGCTAGAGGAGATTGAATATGAGCATATGAGCTATGAGCACTCAATTCATAATGGTACATACACTACCGATGTGCAAAAATTAAATTTAATCTCCTTCAATATGGTCTCATAAATTTGTTTCAATTCGTGCCATTACTGAAATGAAGCACCTTCAGCGCTTAAGCCGGTCGGCTTAATCACCTAGACTTATTTACAGACTATAAAGCCAGGCAACCCCGTACCTTTAACCTACCTAACATTTTATAGACCTTCAACCATAATGCTAGCGGCGAAAGTTCAAAATAGGGCAGCATTTTGTACAAATCACAAAGTAAGAGTAAATGCACGACTTCATCGTACGAGATATGTCAGTCTTATGTGACTGTTTCATAGGCCGGAGTACGTTTTAAATAAATTAATGGTAGACTCGATACTGAGTCGTCTAGGTAGGTACCACCGCAATGCCAGATATCGTCCCGTGAAACAGGAATGTTATACAATTTTGTGTTTCGGGATGAGGGCACTGTAGCCAGTGAAATTACCGAGTATAAGAGACCTAACATCTGTTGTCTCGAGTGTCGGGCGCAGTGCGGCATTGATGGAGGATAATAACAGTCTATCAATTGTTGGTCTCCTTTAATGCCGCTCTGTCATGGTCACGCTTACTATCAGGAGAGCGTCCTGCCCGTCCTATACACTAATTGCATACAAAAAGAATTAAAATAAATATTACCTCAAAACCTTATTAACACACAAATTTCGCTATATGCCAACAACTTTTACACGGGTTCAAATCCACCCACGAATCGATAACTAATATTATTTCGCTATACGATTTAAACAAAAATCAATCAATAAAATAATATTCTTATCATTAATATTCCTTTTAAGAGTAATAGCATTTCTTTATTAGACTTTAAATCTAGATTCACTATGTTCTTGTAGTGACTTCTCGTGATTTTTAATCAACGAATAAAACCAACCTTATGTTTTAAATAGCTTATTTAAATAAACAAATTCAATTATATCTCTTGTCTGGCGCGCTGATTTTATTCCCATAGCCACTTCGAGAAAATTTCACAACTACCACCTACGATTGTTTGAAGAGAAGTGAAATATTTACTCAGCGGAAAAAAAAACGGTAAATCTAGGTGGTAGACTAAGTACTGAGTCGTCTAGGTCGGTATCACCGCAGTGCCGACATTGTCCCATAAAGAGGAGTACCTATGCCCTTCTGTGTTTCGGTGTGTGGGCACTGTAGCTAGTAAAATAACCGAATAAGAGAATAAACATCTTTGTATCAGGTGACGGTGCAGTGCGGTATTGATACAGGATAATAACTGTTTATCTGTTATTGGTCTCGTTTAAGTGTTCTTCAAGCTCCTAAAATAATCCTTAATCCTCATGTTTGAAATCTCAATAAAAAATAATTTTGCACGCAGAAAAATAGTCCTGAAATAGTCGTAAATAAAAAATAGTACTTTAGTGTCGGAGTTATAGCTATAGGTTGGTGAGGATTTTAGCTTCACGCTAAGCTGTAATCCTCACCTCTGGTGCACGCAAACAGTAAAGCCTATCGAATTGGTTAAAATTCCAAAATATAGTCGCAATGTATCACTTACCATCTGGTGAGTGTCCTAACCGTCCTGCACTTTGTCATAAAGAAAAAATCGCTTACTGATATTGGGTCAACTTCAAGCGTAACAACAGGTATTAAAGGATTTCCCTTATCCCGGAATGGCCGAAATGGTATGTTTCTGTCACCGATAATGTTTAACAGAAAGCGTTCTTGGTATTATAGTACACACTTTATAAGGCTCGTCAGGAATCTTCCGTCACGCGATGAAGGACAAATTATTCCGTTTATTGCCAAACTACCGATGTAAACTAAACCAGTGTTATGATGCAAAATTATTATCAGTTACAAATTACACCACATAATCCACTGACTTGACTAACATGGCGCAGCGACCAGCCAATACCAGTACAGGAAGGCACGTTAATTGACCAATACCGGCATAGCAAGAAGACGCGCCGAGCGAGCGCGCGCGTGTAAGTGTGGCGATTGGTCAATAGCGTTTTCTACGCTTCTAAAGCTCGTCTTCTGCGCAAAAAAATCGGTAAGCCGTGGTAATGTTGTACATCTGTAATTTTCCAAGGTTTAGGACACCTTCAAAACTTAAATAGGAGATGCGCCCGACTAACTCTTAAGCTGAGTAACTAGTTCTAATTGTCCTCTTATTAGATGTATTTTATTGCTTAGCTCTATTAAAGAGTTATCGGCACTCTAACCGAGTTAGTTGGCCGATTACGAGAATCAATAAACCCGCCAAATATGCCGAGTACCGAGTATTAACCGAGTACTCGGCAAAATTTATCATTTAAATATTTTCTTATATTGAAGGCCGTCCTACACTTATTTAGTTGAGCTGAATTTGGGGACTTTTTCAGAGCAATAATAAAAAATATGTGAGGGAATAGATTATTTATTTATGTTTTATTATCTTTCGGGTAATATCGGGCAAAGAACGTTTCCATATTTTAAGGTACCTAAGTTACCTCAGTATCATTTTCTTGACTCTAATGGGTTTGCAGTTGAAAACGTCTTATCTGATTCTGTACTCATGTATTTTTTTTTATGAAAAAATAGTTTGTAATCAAGCAGACAACCTAACTGGGCCTAAAATTCTTTAAAAAAGGCCTATACAGTATGCACTCTTCACGAGTAGGTTCGTGCCCTTCGGTGGGGACGTATTATGAGCTATGGTGATGGTGATTTTTCTTACGACTTGCTACCACACGGCTCTACAGAACAGGGTTATCTGGAGGGAAATGATGGAGACCATGTCCATCAGTGAAATGCGATAAAATAAAATAAAAAGGAAATTATTCTTAGGTAATCGTATAAACTTATTCTCGTAGCCTTTCTCGTGGCTAACACTACAGAGTCGTTTCTTTTGTCGTAATTGACGACCCAATTGGTGTTGCAGTTGAGAGGTCGACTGCAACACCAAGGGTTCCGGGTTCGATCCCGGCAGTACAAACATTTGTGTGAATGAACATGTCTGTTTGTAATGGTCTGGGTGTTTTCTATGTAGGTATAATATGTATGTAATTACAAAAAAAATGTATATAAGTATGTTTATCCGTTGTTTAGTAACCATAATACAGGCTTCACGCTTAACTTGGGGCTAGATGGCGCTGTGTGAATGTCAGTGGATATTTATAATGTTATCACTATGAAAGATGCTTTACATTCTTTCCACCTATCATGACATATATATTAATCTTCCAGCTTGAGGCCAGATAAATTGTTGGTTCTAGCATTTACGATAAGTGAATTGGGGCACTCATGTAATTATAATTCCCCCGTTGAACAGGCCATTATGAAAATGGAAAAAGAAAAGACTTCCCGACTCAAGTTGAGTAGATTAATGACGTCACTAACCCTCCAATTGCTTAGACCTTTTTATCCATTAAAGACAACCTTTCGTGAAATATTAAAGGCGATCCACTTCAAGGCGATATGATTAAAGCACAACCTTTTGTGTCTATTTCCGTCGTATTTGTAGTGGGGTTCGAAGTCATTTTCGTGTGGTATTGGAGAAAGAAAAAGAAAGAAAGAAAAATATTTTTTATTGAAGATAAAAATATAAGAAAAACAAAATAATCAAACATAGAAAAAACCAAAAAAATAAGATAAGACAAAAATTCTTTATTGCACATATAAAAAAAACATACAACACAACAAGAAACAACAAAAAACGAGTACAATGTATGCGGCCTCATTGCTAAGCAAATTCTTCTTCTTAAGGTAACAATTCTACTAGGCAACCTTTGGGTGAAATGAAAATGATTTTAGGTAAGCTGGCTAGTGCAATAATTTAATCTAAATGCAAAGTTATAATATAATACATAAACTAAGTATACATTACTACATAAATAATTATAAAATAAACTAATTAGAATGGGTCCAAACCAATACATATTATTATCTGTGTAATATGGTAGTTGTTAACACGTAAGTACCGAGCGTTCCTCATTGGTGGACATATTATCGACTAGCTGTTCCCCGCGGTATTACCCGTGTTATATATCTACCGTAGTAAAACATAACATACAATCGCTTCGTCAAGTTACACGACGCCCGGCCGCCGCGCGGTAAAACATTGCTGTATTTTTTCAAAATAAAAGTATTGTCTAAAATAGAGTAGTAGATTTTCCTTATCACATCAGATGCTAGCCCAAAAAGTTCCGTCTAAATCCATCCAGCCGTTTCAAAGATTACCCGGATCAAACAGACAGACAGTCAAAAAGGTTTAAAAATGACATTTTGGTGTATGTACCGTATATTTATTCCTATGCATGAAGAAAAAATATTATTTCGATATTACGAACAAACACTTAAATTTTATTTATATATATTAGATAACTCTTTAAACTCGGTATGCCACAAGTGAATTACAAACAATTGGCCGAACTCGATCCAAGTCGCCAGAACTATGTGTTCAATTAATTTCACAAAATCCATTTCACAATTAATCTAGGATTGCGACCGTCTGAAAACTTTATAATTTACTTCAACTATTAATGAAGGCCGTTAATTGTTTTTGTCTGATCTTCAATAGATTTATTGTTTCATTAATCTATAAAATTTTTCATTGTGCAGAAGTGCTTACAGTTCAAGTTGAAATATTGTAAATTAAATATAATGTAATCGAGAACAACGGCATTTTTTTAAATAAGAACCTACTCGTGACTCGTCTTGATTCAAACAAAGTACATCCACCAAATATGAGGCGAATCTTTGATACAAAATCAAATATTTTAAACCCTGAAAATCACTTTGCGATTGATCAATAATATATTTAGCAATAAATTATTTTTTAATTGATTTATTTATTTTTTAATTCTTATTGTACACTGACATCACAAACAAACAAAAAGAAAGAAAAAGAGAGTATAATGGGCGCCTTATTGCACCATGGCAATTTCTTTCAGCAACCTTAGGAGGAGAAATCAATACATAGGATTGGGGGCAGAATAAGTGTACGTAATTAACGCAATTATATCATACTAAAAATAACTTTTATATATCATTTATATATAATATATAATATAATATTTATATATATATATATATATATATATATATATACATATACGAATATACTAATAAGGAAATAAATAAATAATACCTACGTGGTCTAAATACTCGCACTAATAATATAAAAATATACATACATTAATATAATATATATAAGATCCATAATACACACAAATACATATTGATACACATACATAATAAATAGACACATTGATAAATTAAGAAATGGGAAAGAAATGTTTATATACATATTTTTAACTTACCATGGACTGAGCACGTTTTTATGTTATGTAAGATAACGCATTCCAAGACGCGCTGCTTGAACGTAAAAGACATATCAGTGAACTCGTTGAGTTGTTGCCGGAATTTCCAATTGTAAGGTATCCGACATCTAAGGTAACGGTGATGTGCATCTCCAAGGAACTAAATCGCTTCCTCAGGGAAGCAGGAGCGGTTGCGAGCGAAAAGTAATTATACAGATACATAATATCTGCATATTCCGGGAAGGCGAATTGGCAACCATTTTTCAGTTTCTTCTTAGGAAACTCAGAAACGTGATCATATCTTCTCACAGCAACACAAACGGATGCAAAAATTTTGGAGTCGCTCAAACTTATATTGAAGACTCATTAAGATCCAGGTAACAAGTATCAGCATAATCAAGGAGAGGAAGCAGGAGAGATTGTGCTAAGGCAAGTCTTGGCAGCGATAGTTAGTTGCGAAGACCTTTTAATGACCCCGCGATGCAATGCTTCGACTAACTTCGGTCCCTTGAGCATTCCAGACAGTTCTATCGTTAGAACTACACCTAAGTCCTTAACAGTAATGCTAAACGGTAAGCGAGTCCTCAAATATACTCGAGCAACTTCCCAAGTCAATTGGAAATATTCTAGAACTACCCTATAAATAAAATTGAGTTTTGCAGGGTTAACCTTAAGCCATGCCAACAGCTCATTTAGCAATGAGTGCTACAAGTCAGCGTGAATGGTCCCTCATATGCCGCAGGCACCTGCTCAAGGGGAGCCTGAGTGTAAACTTTGCAAATCGTCCTGCGTAAAGATGGTAGAAGAAGAGATTATGGAAATGAGTTTTAAACACCGAAAAGTAAAGGAGATAGAACGCCACCTTGAGGAACCCACACTTATATCACCAGGAAGACAAAGATCCTTATGTTGATTCGCTGTCTGCGACCAGTCGAGGTAACTCCCGAAACGTGAACGCTGATGGAGATCATTAAGAAGCATAAATATGCCCAAGCAAAATGTCGAAATCAACAGTATTGAAAAGCATTGCTGAAAATCCAGCAACCATAAAACCGTTAGTTACGACTCCATGCCCGACTGATGTCCTCGTAATATGGATAGGGTAGTGGTAGTCTGTGAAGCGCGAGGACAGTTGGAAGGGATTAAGGAGATTGACTTTTAAATAGAATTGGGTGAATTGATCGTGAAGTTAAACGCTCAGGACTTTGAAAGGAAAGGAGTATCGCTATGGGCGATAGTCTGAAAAAGATTCTGGTTTAGGTTTCTTAGGTAGAATAGTCTGCGGCATTTTCCAGATTACTGGAATACGGAGCTGGAATATATGAGGTATCTAAGGATATGTGTATCACAGAAAGCACATATAAGGTGGAAGGATCTCTTACGGCTGACACAGTCACTTCAACAGCATTGTAAGTTTTGATACGATGCTCTTCTTAACATCACAACAGCGAATTCACTAAACTCAAATGAAGGTAAGTGGAAAGCGGGCTATTTGAAGATTGTTAACGTGTTAGATTTTGTGTTTGGATTAATATTAGATGAAGCTAGAAAAATGTTGGTTTTAGGGCATTTAAATCTCTAAATTTTTAGGACAATGATTTCTTAGCCTTTCCCGTTCCCATTGAATTTAAAAATTTCTTCAGACCTTGGCTGATTATTATCTGTGGACTGAGTTTAAAAATTGTTGGCGGTTGAGCGTTCCTACATCATAATTGCACACGATTGCGCACTGAAACATAGCTCCTTATTCGCTTACGACGGTCTACATTCAATTTAAACTTGGCGACAGATTTTTTATGAACTTGCCCTAAGATCTCCTCAGTTAACCATGGTGCTCGGCCGATGTTTACTTTACTCGGTTTCAAAAAAGGTGCATGTCGATCATAATTTTCAATTAAGTTTTATTGAAGACTTCATTTGTTGCCAACTTGAGTAATAAAAATTGACGTCCAGTCGTAACCCAAGGGCATCTCACTTATCTATCCACATTAATCCACAAAATTGCGAACATAAGATTTTTAGGGCGGACTTTAGTAGGGAAGGTAGGAATTTTATAGGAAAGGAATATGAGATCATGATGGGAAAATGCATCAGCTGAAACATGTGCCTGTTTAGCGACATGCGGTTACAGGAATTAAACAAGGATAAGGTCAAGAAGAGAGTTACGTTGGGAGGTGATGGGTACATTTAATGGTAGAATCAGTAAGATTAACAGAGAATTAATAACAGATATAAGTGAAGAAGATCGTGAATTATTTTTTAAAGGCTGTGTTAAAATCTCCCATGATTAGCCTGTGGTGTAAGGAAGTAAGATTCGAGTAAAAGTTCGAAGGACGAAAGAATCAATGCGTAGTGGGGACACATAATAACGCCTAAAAGCAATTTAGAGTGGTGCATTTCAATTCTATGAAAAGATGTTCACCGGCATTAATGGAGGCGGCTGGGAAGACCATGAATCGACAGAGTAAGGAATGTGCATCGAAGATATATGCGCGACTCCCACCAGACTAGCAAGGCACGATCATATTCTTTTTATAGCTGAAATCAGGAATGGAGTAAGAAGAAGAAGGAAACATGGTTAAGCCAAGATTCGGGACTAAATAACATAGCGTGTATAAATTTACTTATCAAAACTTGCCAATAATCCGGGAAATGAATCTTTGAGCAATTTATATGTACCACGTTACAGTTCCCAGGACGTCAGAACTGGGCATCTAGAGCATCAGCAGAATGGAATACTACAACTGGCATCATCACTCGAGTCCCTTGAAAACTGTTCAACAACTAATACATAAATCGGACATAAAATATAAATAAAAATAAATTCAATACAATATGAATATGTAATATTATTTTATAGACTAAATTATTTTAATTGAAGATATATTTGTTACACTGTAACACTGCCGGTTCGTGTTACAAAGTTATAAAAAAAAATAGAATACAGATTATTTAAGGTACATAATTAATTACTAACATAAATTTAATGGTCACTCGTGGCATATAAATTTTTAACAAAGAAAAACAAAACACATGAAACGGAACGTTATTATTGGCAAACTGAACTTTCAAAAATGTATTTTTGACAATACTAAAATATTTAAAAAGAACTGTCAAAGTGTGTTATTAGTGTCAGATTATAAATAATAGGAAGTAAAATGAAGATATTGCGATAGAAACCCAGATTACTTATAAACAATGACGTAAAACGAAAACAAGTTACTTTTTTTAATGCTGCTAATCTACCGTCGTGGTTTTCACGGAGTCGACTTGGTGGGGTTGACCGCTTGGCCAGCGCTAGCCGTCACAGTATTAGATGAATTCAACTCGATCGCTTGCAAATCCGCAATTGATGACATCTGTGTCGAATCCATCCCGGCCTTGACATAAACTGAACACCCTAGTCCAACACTGGGAACCCCATTATCTGCCACGTGCCAACAAGCGAGAAAAAACATTATGGCGGCCTTAGTCAAAAATTCTGAAAAGTGATACCGGTAACCTTTTAAGTTCTTCTTGGCATACCAGATGTTAATCTTCGTACTGCGATACTGGAGACTTTTAACAGAATGGGAGCGCGCACTTGACTTGTTCCTGCCCATCCTGTGGCATCTTTTAATATCAGCTTGCAGAGAGTCAGTATTCAATTGCGCTGCAATAGTATCAATTAACAGTGCGCGATAGTCTTCTTGATTAATACACAGAGGATTCGATGGGCGGCATTCGGCAAGTTACGTCGGTCTTCACGTCGACGATTCCGCCATGCTTAAAGACAAAAGTCTTTGAGCAATGCGTCCTAGCACAGACATCAGAATATGTAATTGGGAACTGTGGTCTACCTTTACTACATACCAGCTGAGACATGGACACTGACTGAAGGATTGTTCACAAGTTCAAGTCACTCAACGCGGCAATGGAGCGAGCATGCTGGGGTCTCTATTAGGGCCCAAAGATCAAGAAATGATCTAACTGTAAGTGAACTAAGTTCAGTAACTTTGTAGTCATATAGCCCCGGATCAGCAGTTGAAGTGGCAGTGGGCTGGTCACGTTTGTCGCAGGGCCCGATGGCCGTTGAGTGGACCAAGTTCTGGAACGGGAATCCGCGTCTTGGCAAGCGTGCGTAGGAGCCCGGACCGATGGACGACGACTTTGCGAAGGTCCGCTGGTGGAAGGCTCGATGAGAAAAGTGGAGGACCGGTAATATTGGCTAAATGGGATAACTATGTCCAGCAGTAGAACTGCGATGGTTGAAAAGCGAGTGGGCAGGTCACGGCGTTTTATACAGTCGATGGGAAATGAAATGGCAACAAACGTCTTCTCCTATTGGAAATTGGGAACCCACGACCTAACGATCAATTAGCAATCTACTCACGCGATACGCGTTGCGGATACTACAATGGACGCAAGTTTCGTATCAGTATTTTAATTAAATCCACTCCGTAAATTTTATAAAAGCGCATTTTAAAATTAGAAGAATTGAGACCAGTCGACCGTTGTACCGGAGTAAGTATTCGTACGCAAAAATCCCCGAATTGTCATCCCCGGCTAACTCGAT
>PQWD01002396.1:0-68703 GCA_019425675.1 Leucinodes orbonalis
ATATGAAAGAAAGAAAAAAGAAAGAAAAACGTTTATTGGCATAAATAACACATACACAATTAACAAACAAAAAGGTAAACATAATATTTAACACATAAAAAAACAACCATCTTTTATATAAAAATAAGAAGAAAAAATGATAAAGCAATAATTTAACACAAGGAGAAAACAAAAAAAACAGATATATTTATAAATAATCTAAGGAACTAACCAGCTAGTGTTGTTAGCCAAATAGGTTCCACCTAAGCATAAGCTTTAACTGCATAGAATCTGTCGAAGCGCTGGTTTTACGGAAGAGAATATGATCTCTAGCCCTACGTTATGCCGTTGTTTCCGGCTACTATTTGGGTGAATATTGGTTTGGTGATAACAACTATGGTAGTCGTCAACACTATTCCCCGCAACGCCGAGGTTCGAGTCCCATTCTGGAACGCCCTTAGGCTCGTTGTGTAAATTTTTAAGGCTGATAGCCATCTGCGCTCGCCAATTGCCCGGTGAAGCTGTAAAGGCCATCTGCGATCAACAGCAGTAGTCAGTTCGAAAAAAAAGTTAACACCGACATATTATACATATATATATTCATTGCCCAGATGCCCATATGGGCATATTTAATACAAGTGTTCCTCATCATTGGAGGTCATCAGTCTTGCACTGCCTAAATTGCCAGGTAAATTAGAAGATTTATTTTTGATAGGTAAAAATCAGCCCGCAATGTCCTAACCAATGTCGTAATGCTTGGGCCACACTTACTACTTACGTCTAACGCTCATTAACGCGATAGTTATTGCGATATATTTTTAAAATGTACGTTAAAACTGCCAAACTATCGCGTTAAGTGGTGGCTACACTGATATTTACGTCCATTGATGCGATACAACCAGACAGACTATTACAAACAGATATGTTCATGCATACAAATGTGTGTAAGCCGATGTGATGGGGATCGAACCCGTAACCCTTGGTGTAGTAGCCGGCGCTTCGACTGCTACCTCACATCGGTCGTTAATCGTCGTCGTCGAGGCTCAAATATCTACATCACTAATAAATACGAAGAGTTTGAGTATTCGCCTTAAGACCCACGATTCTTTCACGTCGAAAATATTTTTTAACGTTTTACAAATAATCCTCGAGCATTATAAATTCAGTGTGAAACCCCGGGTTTACTTGCGTTAAGCGCCGCAAACGATATTTTACATTCTGACAAATAATAGCACCTCAAGTCTTGGGCAGTTAAAAATACCGATTATCGTACACGCACTGGGCTGGAAAAACGCTCCTTAGTAGGTACCTACTTTAAGAAAATAAATACATTATTATAAAACTTATTACTTAATACAATTTTTGCAGTCATAGAGTCCACAGCTGCACAAAGGCCTTACCCAACGAGAGTGGACTAAACAACAACTTATATGTATAGTTTTTTAAAAATATCCACTGACATTAACACAGCGCCATCTAGCCCCAAATTAAACAACGGAGAAACATTCTAAACATACTTGTTTGGTAAATACATACATATTATTCATAGAAACACCCAGACCAATACAAACAGTCATGTCCATGCACACAAAAGTTTTAACTGCCCAGGGATCAAATCGGAAACCCTTGGGATCAAATCGGGAACCGCTTAGGTTGGTATACCCCACCGAATAGCATTGGGTCCGCGTAGTGGAATATTGCCCAATTTCTGCTGATGGTGATGACGATAATTAAAAAAGCTCCTTAATGGTTTTGACCTGTTAAGATAGAAGCACCCAAGAAAATTCAACAACAGTACCTTTTGAAAATTACAAAACATGGCGTTTTCACGAGCCAGTGCGTGCAACCTCTCAAGGAGCTCGAAATAATGGTTCATCATTAATTACGGGCCAAGAGGAAAAACATCCTCCGAGGTGAGAGGGAAATATGTTAGGAAATAGATAGGGGAGAGACTTATGGCCCCCCGGCACCATTATGCGCCCATCATGCCCTATTATTTAGGGTCTGAAAGGGTGCTCTCTAATTTTTAAGCTGCTATGATGAATTTTGACACTTGCGCAATGAACCGCCACCTTTTTTGTGAATAATGGCCAGGTTTATAAATCCACGAGTTATTTGGTGCTGTAATTGTTGACGCTCACGGCATTCGGTTATTTTATTATTTTCCTTTATTGCATGATAAGAAATAAGATGGATTTCATAAATTTAGGTTTTATTATCTCTAAAATATGTCTACGTCACATATAAGCTTCTCTGTGGTAACGTAAATCCACATTGGCAATGTAAATAAATAAACAAAAATTACACGATATTTACAAAGCGACGCATACACATACTTAAAAATTGGCCAAGCGCGGTCGGAATCGCCCGTGGAGGGTTCCGGAGTAGCAAGTAACATAAAATAATGTATTTTTTATTTACTTAGGCACGAACTACAGCTTTAATATGAAAAATAGTGGTTCACCGTTTTTGACGTATAAAAAAAACTTCTCACCAGAAATCGTTCAAACTAAATTTTGTTGTTAGATTTTATGGTAATATACATCATAATTTTTTATTTGTTATATAAACCCCATAGTTTAGAAATTACAGGGGGACACAATTTTTTCAATTTTGGAAGTGACTCTCGCGCAACCTTTTCAATTTATAAAAAAAAAATATTAGAAACCTCGATATCATATTTTAAGCTCTACACATTGATACCCCATAAAGGGGGGTATGAAGTAAAATATTTTTGAGTTTCAGTTTAATGTATGAGGAACCCCAAAATAAATAATAATAATATTTTTAAGTTTCTTGTCAAAACCTGATAGCGGTTCACAGAATACATATATTTACAAAGTTTGAATAGTGTAGTGCTTATGGTTTCAAAGAAAAAAGGGGTTGTATTATTCGGACGGACAGACAGACAGACTTGACGAATCTATAAGGGTTCGGTTTTTTGCCATTTGGCTACGGAACCCTAAAAATGTGATACCATTGTTTTTTTATGATAAATTTGTGTTTATTTAGAGTCAAAATAGTGGTAAACAGTTTTATAACATTGTTGAATTATAGCATATATTTGTGTAATAAATGTTATTTACAATATAAATGTACTTAAATCATACTTTTTTTTAGGAAATACATTCATATGTACAATACATAAACACTCAGACCAATACAAACAGACATGTTCATGCACACACATTTACAGTGGGAAACTTAGAACCCTTGATGCTGATTTCTCAACCATCCCACTACATTTGTGAATGTTCGAAGCCAAGCCACGTGTAACTAAAATAAAAAAGTTACCTGTATTTGTAAAATTGGGCGGCAAACGTAACCGATAAGGGCTCCCCATAAACACTATTATGTAAATGGCGCCATGCGTTCCCGCTATCTTAATACCTGCCCGACAAACTGCCCCCTCACGGTAACGACAGGAAAAACATTTACGAGCTAGAAATCACACTTAACAGTTTTATGAATAATAATACTTGGTTCAGCATTTATTTGCCACCTTGGCAATAACAATTCTTCAAACAATTATGACTTCTTACAAACTAGTGATCGCTATTAGAGATCGTCTTGGAATGTTGTGTCATCTACCAGTGCAGTCGGAACTTAAGCCCCTTACAACATCCCTACCATCTGTTTGGTTGTCAAACAGCTAATCAGGAACAAGACGGTACTAAAGAGTCAATTTACGTTTATTTAAAAAGTTTCGCTAAGAGAATAATAGATCTAATAAAATAGATATTTATACAGAATAACACAAAGATTATTCATTTATAATGATGACATCTTCATCTATACTAATATATAAAGCTGAAGAGTTTGTTTGTTTGTTAGTTTGAACGCGCTAATCTCAGGAGCTACTGGTTCGATTTGAAAAATTCTTTCAGTGTTAGATAGCTTATTTATCGAGGAAGGCTATAGGTTATATATCATCACGCTACAAGTAATAGAAGCGGAGCAGCAATGAAGAATGTTTCAAAATCGGGGGTATTTTTTCATACTTGGAGCTTCCGCTGCGTACGCTGCGTAAACGGTTAAAGTTACACAAAAGTCATGTATGAGAGTATTGTTCTGCTTTTAATGGTCTACAAAAAAGTCCGCGACAGCATATGTCTATCTTTTAAGGTTAGCTCACTATAATATATTTTTTGCTAAAAAAATCTGAAATTGACCCCGAAACCTTCAAAGTTGGAGGGAGGGGAAATCGTATGTATAGTGATAAATGCAAGTACCGTGTTATCCCGAATTTAATGCGAGCGAAGCCGCGGGCAAAAGCTAGTCTTTAATAAAAGGATCAAAATATTTCGACTGATAGACATATCGTTAAAAATATTAATTTCCTCTATTCGAAATCACAAAAATTGTTTGATTATTACTTATTATTTGTGTAAATGCGTAAGTTTGAGCGTGTCAATGTTCTTTTTCACATCTAAAAGCAATTTTAATAAATCTTGGTGTCAATTTAGCTCACATTCTCGGTTAGCACTAGGATACGTTCTACTGCGAGATTATATACTTATTCTGCGGGTAACACCGCGAAGCACTGATAGTAAGAAAATAATTTATTGCTTAACACGAAGAATAACACGGTATTCGCTTTATTCACAAACTATCAAAAACTACACTTATTAACATTTACTTATTGCTTTCTAAGATAAACAATAAATTTACTAAAAGCCTGTCCATTGCGACATTTTTGCAGTATTTTCATTCATAATCGCATCGCTCGACATATGTCATAGTGATATGCTCGTGCTGATTATTTTATACCCATTTAATAACGCGTTAAGGTCAAAATTTAATGTTAAATTATAACAAAAAGCGTCGTGGCTCAGTGGTTTGGCTGTCGCCTTCTACCTACCGGGAGGCTGAGGTTCAAATCCCGACACGTGGACCAAGTATTTCGATTTTTTTTTTTTCGAAAAATCGAATACATTGGTACGTGTCGGGATTTGAACCGTCACTCCCGGAGGGCTTGAGGTTTCAAACGGAGGGCTGAGGTTCAATCCCGACACGACCAATGTATTTCGATTTTTCGAAAATATATGTACGTTTCCGACGCTTCTTACGGTGAAGGAAAACATCGTGAGGAAACCTTCATGCACCCTGCGAAGAGATTCGAAGGTTGTGTGAAAGTCGTCCAATCCGCACTGGGCCCGCGTGGACGACTAAGCCTAATCACCCCTATACGGGTAGGCTCGTGCCCCTCGGTGGGGACTTTAATGAGCTGATGATGATGAATTATAACAATAAGTCAATGAACGTGTCAAGCGGCTCAAACATTTTTTTTGATAATTCTTTGTGCATATAGTTAATGTTGGTGACGGGGGATTCCTTAGGTTAGAAGGAGTATAAGTAAAAACACCGTTTGTTGTGGACAATGAGAAGAGAGCCTTGAGCGGGGACACACGTCATTCATACGTGGCACGTTGCGGGCGACTGCCGCGCACGGGCGCGACATCTACGGACTGTTTCCATAGGGTTAACCTAATACTGCGCGGGAATACATTCAACCTCGCCAGCGCTCGGACTCACTTCGATCTTTATTTAAAAGCATATAGTTTTACAAAGCGTTTCAACAGTTTAGTTCACACAAATATTATTAGACATTAGGTTTAACATACAAGTTATGCAATATAGTATACAGTTACACCTTTAGGTAGTTCTTAAGTTAGTTATGAAGTTACAATTTTATTTATAGTTTAAGCTTTATTATTACAGGTTTTATATCTAAACATTAGTTTTAAGTTCTGTTACATGCCTATCGTCAACAGTTAATAAATTTAATATTTATCTATCTATCTGCTTTGTCATAACACGCACAAAAACCTCTTGGCAAGCTTAGCGTGGGACGCCTCCGGCCCGATGGACTGACGATTTGCGAAAGGTCATTGTTGGAGGCTGGATGAGAAAAGTGGAGGACCGGGATATCCGGTGCAAATTGGGGGAGACCTATGTCCAGCAGTGAACGATATGTTGAAGAGACACTTAACGATTTTTTATTACGGGAAAATACACCGCGAGGCACAGTTAGTAAGAAATATTATTTTTAGTGCATAAACTTTTTCTGCTGACCGTATTCTCACAAGGAGATTCGTAGAAAATGCTTTTTGTTGTACCTTTGTACCTGTGGGTTTTATTTGAATGGAGATATCAAAATTTATTTATTTTCCACTTCGTCTTGACCTAGATCTGGCTTTTGAGATGGGTGACTGCTTTACAAGATCGAAGTTTCTGATTTTTGGTGGTAGGGTTTTGGTCCTTGCACAAGGTAAAGACTCTGGAGATATCGTTTTTAAAATTTTTGACCGGATAGTGTTTATAAATATGATGTGAATTCTATCGTTAAGAGCGTTAATAGGTCATTCGTGTGGACTGTTGCCTTCCGATCTGGAGGACGTAGGTTCAAATCCCATTACGTATTTTTGAATGTTCGATTATCCAACGTTCTTTCGGTGTAGGAAATATCGTTAAGGAAACCTGTGCACGCTTGCGAATAGATTCAAAGGTTGTGACTGAAGTCGGCCAATGCGCACTGGGCCCGCGTGGACGACTAAGGTATAATTCTGATGTGTAGTTTTTTTTATACGTCATAAACGGTGAACCACTATTTTTATATTAAAGCTGTAGTAGGTATTTTATGTTACTTGCTGCGGAATCCTCCATGGGCGATTCCGACTCGCGCTTGGCCAATTTTTATAATTACCGTATAAGAGAAAGGTTTACAATAATTGTTTAGCAAACCCCGTACAAAACCATTAAGGTTTGTATTACCTTAATTTATATTAAAACTAAATTATCTACTAAGTTGGAAGAAAAATATGTTTTTAAAATAAAAATTGCTTGCTAGGCATCGAGTACCTAAGTTTACGAGCCTACCCATTGTTTTGAATATTATATATTTAAAACAACGGGTAGGCTCGTGCCACTCGGTAGGGACGTGTTTTGTAATGTAAGCTGATGATGATTCCTAAAGGCGTTACTTAAATCCTACACTAGCGGGGTGGAATCTTGGTCTTGTCATTTTAAGACTGGTAACCGCCAACTGGGGCCTTCGTCACGTCTCCCTGTAGGCTCGAGCAGTCCCCTTTCGCGTTACCGGCACGGATCGAGTCCCGTTACTCCCCCCAGAAATACTAAGGTATACTAGTTTACCAAAACCTGCAACGCATTTACCTAAACCTGTAACAACTGCAACGCCTTTTTTTATGTTATAGGGAGCAAACGAGCTAGACAGTCACCTGATGAAAAGTGATTATCTCCGCCCATAAACAACGGAGACAACAGAAGTGTCACCGGTGCGTTGCTTGCCTTTTAGGAAGGAATACGCACTTTTCTTGAAGGTTCCAATGTCATATTTTCAGGGGAATACCGCTACTGGGAGGTCGTTCCATAAAAGCAGTGTGCGTAGAAGAAAGTTCCGCATAAATCGAACGGTTGTGGAACGCCAACCATCAAGATGATGAGGATGAAATTTCATCTTATGACGGGTAGTCCGATGATGGAATGCAGCAGCAGGTATAGGATCGAACAATTCTTTGGAACACTCCCCATTATACAAACGGTAAAAAACACAAAGACTTGCAACGTCTCTGCGTTAGCCCAAAGAGTCAAGACAACCGGCAAACCTAAAGAAAGTCCCACTCTGAGGCGTCCTTAAACTCGTTGCAGGACTAGGGCATTAGCCCGAATGCTCTGAACTCCTTCAAAGTGTCCATAGCATTATTTCCAGTCTAGTCTATCATGCCGACAATCTAAACTACAAATAGCTTATTTCGCCGATTAATTTTATCATCATCAGCGTTTCCAGTTCACCACAGAAGGGCTTGAGCCTACCCGAATAGGGTGTATAGGCCTTAGTCGTCCATGCTGGCCCAGTCCGGATTGACTTTTGAATCACTTCGTAGGCGTACGCAGGATTCCACACGATATTTTCCTTCACCGTAAGAGCGTCGGATAACGTACATATAATTACGGAAACACATTGGTACCTGCCCCTTCCCGATAGAAAGACAACAGTCCACACCATTCTTCAAATATTCGTTCCATTGAGATAAGACAAGATAAGATAAAATACTTTATAGCACATAAAAAAATTATACAAAAACATCAGATAACAGAAGAAAAAAAAACAAGTACAACATCGGCGGCCTTATTGCTGAGGTAGCAATTTCTTCCAGGCAACCTTTGGATGAAAGAACAATGCGAAATGGTAAGCGGGCTAGTGCAAAACGAGTAAAAACGGTATTCTAAATAACTATAAAATTATAACATAAAAGTACATATACTAAGTACACACTAATACATAAATAATTATAGAATAAACTAATAAATAATATTAATAAACTAACTAATGGAAGAATGAGATTAGCCGATAGTTTACGACTTATTTTTAACGATTGTCAATTTTTCTATTGTCTACACTAGAAATGTTCCAACAAAACACTACTCGTAATAACCTAAACAATTTCTCATACACTTTCTTTTGTTTCGGCAAATATAAGCGGTGTCGCTACCCATGATAAATGATGGAGGTAAGAGGGCAAAAAAATGTAGTTCCACCTTGCGCAGTCCCTCGGGATGGCTGGATGTGATCCCGACGTTGAGTGATGGGAGCAACCAGAAGAGTGGACTGATTAACGTGCGCTAAAACAATAACAAGCGACTTGGTCTTGTGGGGAACACTATTTATTTGGGACGAGTAGCGCGCGGCGGGTTTGCTCGCGAATTTCCCGTTTTTAAGGGGTTCCGTAGCCAAATGGCAAAAAACGGAACCATTATAGATTCGTCAAGTCTGTCCGTCCGAATAACTCAACCCCTTTTTTCTCCGAAACTATAAGCACTGCACTATTCAAACTTTGTACGTATATGTATTCTGTAAACCGCTATTGGGTTTTAATAAGAAACTTGGAAAAAAAATTTTGGGGTTTCCCATACATTAAACTGAAACTCAATATTTTTTTTTCATCGTACTCCCACGTGTGGGGTATAAATGTGTAGATCTTTAAAAATGGTATTGAGGTTTCTAATATCTTTTTTTTAAATTGAATAGTTTGCGCGAGAGACACTTCCAAAGTTGAAAAAATTGTGTGTCCCCCCCCCCCCCCTCTTATTTCTAAACTATGGGGTTGATAAAATAAAAAAATATATAAGATGTACATTACCATAAAATCTAACAACGAAATTTAGTTTGAACGATTTCTGATGTGTAGTTTTTTTATACGTCATAAACGGTGAACCACTATTTTTATATTAAAGCTGTAATAGGTACTGTATTTTATGTTACTTGCTGCGGAATCCTCCATGGGCGATTCCGACTCGCGCTTGGCCAATTTTTATAATTACCGTATAAGAGAAAGGTTTACAATAATTGTTTAGCAAACCCCGTACAAAACCATTAAGGTTTGTATTACCTTAATTTATATTAAAACTAAATTATCTACTAAGTTGGAAGAAAAATATTTTTTTAAAATAAAAATTGCTTGCTAGGCATCGAGTACCTAAGTTTGTAGTAAGTTGTTTGTGTTTTATTTAATTTAGTTTATATATGAAGCGGAAACCCGATTGTTACAACGGCGCTCCCGATAATATTAATTCTCTTCAACCTAACCCAGTCCACTGCTGGACATAGGTCTCCCGCATTTTGCGCCAGATATCCCAGTCCTCCGCTTTTCTCATCCAGCCCCCACCAGCGACCTTTCGCAAGTCGTCGGTCCATTCGGGCCGGAAGGCGCCCTACGCTACGTTTCCTTGATAATATTTATTACGTCAATGAATTTCAGTTCAAAGCCATTGTTAATTTTGCAGTTCTGTGAATGATTTAGAAGCGGCGAGTGACCGCCGGAAATCACTGGAAATTGCGCTTCCTATGAAAATATTAATTAGAAACCAATGCACAGCTTTCGCATTATTATTTCGCAACGAGAATAGATAATGCACATGAAAATCTAGTAGAATTTTCAACCTATAAAAAGCATATTATTAACAATCAATATGCACTGACATTCACACAGCGTCATCTAGCCCCAATGATATTCTTACTTTTTACATCATTATAGCCCCAAGTTAAGCGTGAAGCAAATATCTCATTTGTACTGCTCCGGGATCGAACATGTAACCTTTGGTAGCCAACGTCGCAACCATTATACGACATGTCTATTTGGGTTCGTCTCATTATCAGCCGATATCGTCCAACTGCTTAATGGGCCTTCCCACACTGTATAGACATGGAAAGTTTGGGCCGTTACCTGTGCCGTAACCCTGCACGCGGGCCCAATACGCGCCCTCAGAAACACAGTATCATCTTTGTTTTCACCCAATCAGTTGATACAGTCTACTATGTCCTAACCAATCTGGAAAAATGGCAAAGTGACTTTTACTATGCTTTCCCCCCGCGGAATTCAATCCCACGATAACGCAAGCAGTCAGTGGGTAGTCATGAATGTAAATGCATTAGCATCTATATGATTGCCTTAGTAAATTTTATTTCGCTCAGTTTCCTACTGAACATTTCACATGGAAACAAGCATTTATCGCTGCTAATAATAATAAATAAATAAGACGACGCGACAACAATAAATACCGGGACGCCGGCGGAACCGACGGAATAATAAACACAAAATGGATGCGACTGTACTATTTGGTCGTACACTAAAAGGTTGCAAGTAAAAAAACCTATCTTTCTAGATGTTTTAATTTTTTGTTTCGCAGACGGTTCACGTGGTGGTAACTGATATCCAGTGGCGTGCACTACATATATTGCAAATAAGCAGTGCATACTCTGTGTGTCCAGCTAACCCGAAAAATCGCCTACAAAAAATGATTTCCACGTATTCTCCCATTTTTCTATATGAAATCGTAGGCGATCTGCTCATTAACTTGACAAAAATGTAAGATATTATTTGAATAATGCCTTTCAATCGAAATTTTAATTTTAATGTTTTCGGTCGTACCGAAACATTAAAATTAAAATTTCGTTGTTGTTATTTAGTTGGTGATATTGCAGGGCATAAAAGACCTCATATGTGTCGTCTCGGGTGACGCACAGATTTTACTTTTCCAAAATATTTTTATTTGGAATATAAACCATTACACAAGGAAGTTGAGAAAGGATTACTACTAGTTTTATCTCACTTTTTCTATTTGTCATGGTATGCTATGGATATTGTTGGGGATTTTATGCTTTTAATTATAACTTTTAATGCATATTCATTCATATGAACATTTGTCTGAGGAATATAGTGTGTAAGGTCGTCTGCTTGGCTACTCAATCTTACATATTTTATACAAAAAAATAAAACATAGTAAAATATTGTTATACTAATTTCTCCAAAAAGTATTTTTTTCGGTTATCCATTTTTTAGTTAGCAGCTGACAGTTTTGTACATACTTTAGTTTTATGAATGTAATATTGCTCACGTTGGGTACGAATCATTTTAATGAGTTGTAAATACAATAATAATAGGGATTTCTATTGATAATTTTGAATATTGTCAAAAACTTAAAATTGAACGTATCTTTTATATCGACCTTGACCTTTTACTTGGTCCGTCTGATAATGAAATCTAGGTGTAATAACACTAGGTACAATAAGATTTACGAAAGGTGCGGTGGCGACGAAAATCTTGTATTTTGTTTACCTTATCATATTTTTCTATTGTTACACTATCATTACATTTTTTTTATGTCATATGAACGTGACGGTCAGTGCACTCACCTGGTGGTAAGTAATACGCCTGACCATCACAGAAGCTGTATTGAAGGAAATTAATAACTGTAGGTGGTAATTATATTCCGTCAAAACCACAGACATCCGAATATACAATTAGACTGGACAAGCCGCCAATTTTATAGGCAGTCCCAGTGTCGCAATTTCTTTTCGGTTCTTACCTGTGAAAAGTTATTATATTTCTTGGTAAATTTACTGATTCATTGCGATGATGGCATGTTACAATTGCACAGGATGGCATTTTGGGAAAAAACGGTAATTTCTTCTAATATTCGTGCGTCTTGACTCGTCTCACAGAGCGTAAACTGGCAGCCAGTGTATGCTCGTTGAGCTTACATTTGTCGCACTTAAAAACGCGGCTTGCCCCATCTCCTGTATTGGGAAATCTGTGGTCAAAACTGTTCTGCGCCCGTTAGCCGAGACGACAGATGATAGGTCTCATATACCCGGTAATTTTACTAGCAGAAGGCCGACGTTTGTGGTCATCTTTACTGAAATAAAATATAATCAAATGAACCCATTTAGTGTAATGGTTGCAGACGTCGCTACTAAAACCAAGGGTTCCGGGTTCGATCTTCGGGCAGTACAAACATTGGTGTGCATGAACATGTCTGTTTGTATTAGTTTGGGTGTTGCTATGTACAGTATATATGAATTTACAAAAAAAAGTATGTAAGTATATTTATCCGTTGTTTAGAGCATATAACAGGCTAAAGCTTAGTTTGGGGCTAGATGGCACTGTGTGTATGTCTGTGGATATTTATTATTATTATAAACCAATTACTAAATCTCATACTCAAGTATAAAATGTACCTTATTAACAAAAATATAACGGAGAGTCAAATAGCTAATATGAAATTGCGAGTCAGTCCGTCTGCAAGTCCAATTAGCTGCAAACGATATGACGTGCGTTAATGCATACACTGAAATGCACTTAGCTGCAGACCTGTGACATCCTCGATTTAGACTGCAATAAAATTAATGCCGATCCATGCTCGCCTGTGAATACCAATTATTGGATAGTGGTAATACTAAGCGATATGACGATTCCGCCATTTTAATATATTCCAAAGTTAAATGGTTAGGTATCTAATTGGGTGTAATAATTGAACAGAAAATACCCAAACGTTTCTTTGTCAACATTATCCTTAACTGGATTCTGGTACAAACTTAATATATAATCAAGAAGTGATATTGTATTTTCGATTAAAAGGAGGTTGCTTCGATAGTACACAGATGCCATTATGGAATAAACAATCACGGTAACAAACAGACAAGCAATATTTACAATCCACCCTTGACATCTATGACATTAACCAAATCATTTGCTAAAAGAGCCTCATCAAAATCCCATCGAGGTCATACAAAGAACTTCCCGTATGAATCAAGGATATCTAATTGATTAATTAATCAAGTATATTTGTATTGATCGAGGTTAAGGGGAGTGCAATTTTTCATTAGAACTAATTTTATTATAATAATAATAATAATAATATTTATTTCCCAAAGTTACATATACATTTGGCGTGCAGTTTTAATCTAGCCTCCACACTAGGCTGAGCCTGTCCTGTGGAGGTCAATACCTTGTTTACAAAATAATTATACTTTTACACGTTGGCACTACGTTCATTAAAATCCAAATTATACATTGCTAAAATTATAACATATATTGCAAAAATTATACATTGCTTGCTGCCGATGTATTAGGAAAATCTAACCTTAAATGTAATCTAATCTTACCTAGCAAGTAATGTATAAATTAGATGAAATTAAATTAAGCATAATGATATGACTGAAAATATTTTGGTAAAAGTAATTCTTCTCTCCCTTAAAGATAACTGCTGGACATAGGTCAAATACGACTTCTGGGTCGAGCAGGCAGTTACTTATTTTATTATATTTCTCTAATTTTTTTTTTATAAAATAGGGAGGCAAACGAGCATGCGGCTCACCTGATGGAAAGTGTCACCGCCGCCATGGACAGTAATGCTATCTATTGTCATCCATATCTACAAACACTTTCAATTTATTTTACTGATCGTAGATAAAATAAATTGAAAGTTTTTGTAGATATGGATGACAATTTTCCACTTCAATTTAGTTAATAATTGCGAATGAAATTAAATTTTCCAATTGCAGCCGATTTGTGGCCGCAGATTTAGGCTGGTTATTCATCCGACAGTCAGGCGATATTGGGCACATTTATCATCGCTAAAATTCATTTTTGGGACTCAAATTTATGGAGTGAGTTGAGGTTATAAATCTTGTTACGCCCGTCAATGCTCGAAGTTAGTGGGTTTATTTATATTTAGACTTTGCGTTGACTTTGACAGGATAAGCGAGAGATTTGAAGATTAACAAGGGATGTTATAGACATAACTTCATTATTATTATTAATTTTTTAAATTATTTATTTCGTACAAAGGTTGACAACTTAAAAGTAACAAAAAGGAACAATAAGTACAGGTAGGCTTATCTCTAAAAAGAGATTTCTTCCAGCAGACCAAGATGTTAGGCAATTCGAATGGCAGACGAAAGCAACCATGCACAATATACACTATACTAAGAAGGCACATGAGAATAAGATATAAATATAAATAAAATAAAAATACTAATATATATGAATATATTGTTATGAGCTGGGGGTTCAGGATAAATTATTTGACAATTCGCATGTCATTCTCTATGGTGGACTAACGTCACATATTAGCCGCCATATTTAATGTCATTTTAATTACGTCAATTCGTAACAATATTATATGCGTAAATACCAACACATATACACAATACAATCAAATATATAACATACTACAATACAATTATTTTAAAGGGATATGTGTCTATTTTAGGTAATAATAAAATATAATTTCTTCAGTTATTAAATTGTCTATTTAGGCATTTTGCGAAACGTAGGGACTGCACACTTTCACAGTCCATTGAAACAATTCATTATCATCATTACAGCCTAGTATGCCCACTGTTGAACGAAAGCCTCTCCTAATAATAAAATTGGAGATAAATGTCATACTCACCACGCTTGGCAGGCGGCTTGGTAAGCGCAGAGATACGCCAGAACCAAAGTGATGCTGCTTACCTCTGTCGCCTTTTACGACACCCCAGGAAAAGAAGGCAAGGGCGGATCCAGGCTAGGCGCCAGGAGGGGGTCACATAGTAGTAGTCAAGTTAAGAACTTATAAGGTATTTTGTTAATGTACGTTTGTAGAGTACTTAAAAATAGCTCAGGGGGGTCATGACCCCCATGACCCTCCCCCTGGATCCGCCGTTGAGAGTAGGGGTGGTGACAATTGTATTCTACTCTGCCGTCAGCCCTCGGCAAGTACAACAATTCATTGTTATTAAATAAATTATGTTGTGAAGTGGAATAAATAATGTCAAGATGTGTAAATTATGTCTCAGTATTTCTAGCTGACATAGACAATATATTTGAAATGCTGACATCACATATGAATAGGCCTTAAACAATCACGATATTCAGATTTTTTAACAATACATTAATAAGGAAATAAAACCAATTTTAAATACTTATACGTTTCAAAATTCAACTTAAAAGTACTAATAAAGTTCTTAGTAAATACCTAAATGTTTCTTTGTCGACATTATCCTTAACTAGATTCTAGAACAAACTTAATATATAATCAAAAAGTGTATTTTGTATTTTCAATTAAAAGGAGGCTGTTTCGGTATATACACAGATGCCACTATGGAATAAACAATCACAGCAACAAACAGACAGACACTATTCACGATGTTAACAAATCCAGTCCACACCTCGACATCTTTGACATTTACCAAATCATTTGCTAACAGAGCCTCATCAACATCCCAGCGAGGCCATACAAAGAATTTCCCATATGAATCCAGGATCATCGTCTTAAATGTTACCATCCAAGAAGGCGGCGCTGAATCCTTGTTCCTCAATTTTCCCAATGTCACTGACATCACCAGTAAAACCATGTTGAAGATAAGCGAGAAACGGAAATACAACAACACCGTCGGCGTATCTTCGCTGTGCTTCGGTATTAACCACCCAATCACTGACAGATAAAAGAAATGGCACAGAATCGAGAACAGCAGCATAAGTAGACGATTACGGTCGTTCACGTCAATCAGTAACGTACTAACTGTTATGACTGCTAGAAGAATTGAGGGGAACAATATAATTGCTGATAGACCTTCTCCATTCCGTTCCAAAGTGAAGATCATCTTCAGCTGAACTGCATCGCTGACGTTTTCCTTCTGCTCGTAATCTACAATCGTCCATTCCGGTCCGTAATCAGCACCTACCATACTGATCACACGTTGTCCTTTAGTCACCAAGCGTACGTTCTTCTGGATCTTTCTGATACCGTATTCCAGGGAGCATTGCTGAGTGTCGTATGGCCAATCGGCCATCTTGGTAAGGCATTGCGTCTGGTGGCGCATCCTTGGCACGCACACTACCAGCCCTTCGCTCTTGAGTCTGCAAATGCCGTAGAAATTTGAGGTTAAATCGTCGGATTTCTTGTTGTTCTGCACTAGGATTGGTAGCCAGTAAGAATAGCTCCAGAACGTGGTTCTGGTGAGACCGCCGTAGTCGCTTGGATTCCACTTCAACCTTTCATCGATCCAGGTCAAAGTCACCCAGCTGTACATTTCGAAGATGTCGTTTTCACTATCCAGGGTGAAAGTCTTCATGATGACCATTATCTTAACCTCGGTAATGTTCTCGTTGTTAGGAGTTTCCTTCCAGTGGTAGTTGCATTTTAGGTCTTTGTGCAATTGTTTCTCCCACTCCTGGGACAGACTGCGGTGGTCTATCACGCAAGTACTATGGGATAGATGGATGATGCCGAGCAATACTAGACGTGATAACCACATCATGATTCGGAGCATACTGTTGGTGTAGGTAAGTAATATGACACGCGTACGCCCACTTTGTAATGTTACAGTTAATATTATCAGTGAGATAGGGTTTCTTCGAATAGTAATGAATGTTTTGACCTTATTGTGTTTAGGATTTTATGACTGCGCTTGACTTTGGAAAGCTTTTCAAGTCACCACAAACCTTAAGGTCTATTCACGATTGTCGACACCGACTTGGTTTATGTACGAGATTTAATAATTAATAAGTACCGTAACGACTTTTCAAAATGGTAATATAATAAATTGGTAATGTAAATAGCATTCTAAAACTTAAGTTACTACACGTGTAACGTGTAAAATCTATTGTCATTAATATTTCACTGTTGAAAATAACCACACAATTTCTGTACCACACAACATTTCATGTACAAGGACTTATTGTTTGTTTGGAGCTAAAACAATAGACTTGAGAACATTGCTTTATATCAAAAGATATAAATAATGTTACTGCCTCCATGGAGGTAACTGGCACTGGGCCAAGGCTCAGTGGTAGGCTGAGTTTATGTCATTGCAACTTTGGGGATTCGTAGGTTCGAATCCCATGAGGTCACTTGTGAAAGTCACTTTATGTGATTGTTTGGACATTTCAGGTACAATCACCCGATTGACTGAAAAAGAAACATGTTTCGGAGCTTCGAAGACACGCTTAGCCGTCGGACCCGGCTCATCTTATTTTAAGCGCGTCGAAGGCAAACACACATTTAAGTTTTAGCGGCCCAGAAAGCAGCCACAGTGACAGCATTATCTGATGCTGTTATAAGATCCTCCCGCGTGTAGCTGAAAGGGCACACCGGGCACGATGTCAGACGGGCCATCGTTTGAGCGGAACCACAAAAGCAAACAATGTCCTGACCATCCAAAAAACCCATCTAGCCAAATTTCCTTGCTGCAGCCAGTACAATCTTCGGATAGTTGTCGTTAACCCACCAATCCCATGGGAGCGCGTAGTGCTTTATAGCCTGTGCCTTGCAGTGGGTCGTAATTGGGTAGTTAACACCACTAATCGTTGACATACTTTTTATGAACTGTCAAAAAAAACGTTTCCATATATTTTGAATGAGATCAGTAATATGTGACGTCATTGCTCACTATCATCAATTGACCTAATATTAATTGGTTTCAGTGTATTTAAAAATACAATATTGCAAATAAAGAGAAGTGATCAATGAAACGACATATAAATTAGGTGCGCTTTTATAAAAATAATCTTGGGTATTTTATTACGGATGGTGGAAAATACTGAATGCCTGATGATGAAAAAAATAGGGTTGCCTACTTCACTTGATTTCTTTTTTCAAAGAGACTATTGATTATTTTGTCCCCGGGAGACTAGAAGTTGAAAACACCGAGGCCCTTGTAAATCAGCTCACAAAAAATAACCAACTCACAAGGTCCGAGCTGTCGTCAGTGATTGATCACCTTGGATATCCAACGTCGATTATGTGTTACCTTCGTCATGAACCCCCTGAGGAGTTTGCGCAACGGATCGGTAACAACGATTTTTTGTTTGCTACAACTGTTTTCTTGAATTATTATGCGAGTTCAAATGAGTTTATTTATAAAGAGTTTTTCGTTGAGAGGGTTTTTTTATGTTATAAGTGTACAGGACGGTCTGGACCCTCACCTGATGGTAAGTGATACGCCAGACCATGACAGAGCGGCATTAAAGGAGACAAACAACTGATAGACAGTTATTATCCTCCCAATGCCGCACTGCGCCCGTCACCCGAGACAACTGATGTTAGGTCTCTTATACCCGGTAATTTCACTAGCTACAGTGCCCTCATCCCGAAACACAAAAGTGCATAACACTCCTGTTTCACGGGATAATATCTGGCACTGCGGTGGTACCTACCTAGACGACTCAGTATCGAGTCTACCACCTAGTAACTGAAAATCTTCTAATCAACTAAAAACAATAACAAAACGCGTGGGTAGCGGTTCCGCAGGGCGCGTGCGAGGCCAATGCCAATGCTTGCACGAATTCGATATGTATTGTATTATTTGTATTATATATACATCAAATTGGAGAGTCTGTTTGTAATAACGAAATAACAATTTTTTTCTTCATGCATTTGTATATACATACGGAGTATACGCCGAAAAATAATATTTAAAATTTTTGTATGTCTGTCTGTTTGTTCCGGGTAATCTCTGAAACGGCTGGACGAATTTGGACGGGACTTATTTACTTTTAGTCATCAGCTTAATAAACGTCCCCACCTGGGGGCACGAGCATCTTTACCCGTTTTACTTTTATTTTAGAAAATACGATTTATTTTAAAAATAGTTTTTAGTTTAGAAAATACATATTTTTTTAGAAAGTGGTTTTTATTTAAAAAATAATTTTATTTCAGAAAACACTTTTTGTTTGTGATAATAAAGCAATGTTTTACCGATCATATTTTACTGCGGGCAAATATGATCTTATAATGCGGGTCATACCGCGGGGAACAGCTAGTAGTCCGAAATATATAATAATCGCGAAACCCTATAACTGAGTGCCGGAGAATCAATTATCTATTGTAATGTCTGGATTCCACTATTATGTATTTCCACCTGACGAGTAAGAAAATAAAGTAAAATGACGACTGTTCATGCCGGTATCTCAGAAAAATTTGCTCCCTGTACAATTTTTTAAAGCAGAGGTGGTCAATATTTGCAGCGGATAAATATTTATGATTCCATAAAACTAAAATTATTTGCTTCCTAACAAAAGCTTGTCTTTCAGATATTTGTTAAACACTTTATAATAGGGGTATTTCATAATGAAATTTATTAAATCTACCTATCCTACCTACCTTTTCAACCTATCGCAATCCACTGCTGGACATAGGCCTCCCATTTTGTGCCAGATATCCCGGTCCTCCGCTTTTCTCATCCAGCCTCCACCAGCGACATTTCGCAAGTTGTCGGTCCATCTGGCCGGGGGGATTAAATCTGAATGCTTGAAATTATAGTTACGATTATCCATATATTATGTTCCTTTATTTTAAAATTCCAAAAACGGTTTTACAAGTCCTACAGTTGATAACCCAACCCTGTGACGTTATGTTGTTTTAATGCAATATTAAATGTATGGTAATAAGTATTTCTCATAAATCTTAAAAGAGCTCAGTTGATGTGTCAGTCAACATCTCTATTGGCATGACAGGGCAAACCAATATAGATAATTTTATTCGAAGTCGTTTCACCATTAATTTCAGTGCCAGTCAAAATGTTGCCGACCCCTGTGTGAATCAAACAGACTTCGGTTTATTTATAGTTATTACAAAGTGAAGCCTTCGTCTGGCTGGGTTATTATCAGCGTTGGCGTCGCTACACTTAAATCTTTTAGGGTACCGTGCTCGAGCGACTATGAACAAAACCCACGCGTATTTATTTGATGTTAGCAAATAAAGAAAAGCCTCCATTACCTAATTGAGCATTTTTTTGTTGTACAAAATAATCATTTACTCACTAGCAAACTATTATCATAGAAATGCACAAGACTCATATATTTAACAGGGTTATCTGGCCCTGTGGTGAAAAATGGATGGCCCTGTGGTGAGGATGCATAACGATTGGGTGGTAGGTTAAGCTAACTTCCGCTCACTAATTTTAATTAACCTTTAGTTTACGCAATTCGCAAATAATGAAACTATGTATTCAGCATTAAACTCGGTTAGCGATTACTGAAGTCAAGTAAATATCGCATCATCATCAGCTCATTAAACGTCCCCACGAGGGGCACGAGCCTACCCGTATAGTGTGATTAGGCCTTAGTCGTCCACGCGGGCCCAGTGCGGATTGGACGATTTCACACACAACCTTCGAATCTCATCGAAGGCGTGCATGAAGGTTTCCTCACGATGATTTCCTTCACCGTAAGAGCGTCGGATAACGTACATATGTTTTCGAAAATTCGAAAACACATTGGTACGTGACGGGTTTGAACCCCATCCCTCCCGGTAGGAAGGCGACAGTCCACACCACTGAATATAATACTTCAAACGGCGCAAATGTCGTTCCACGTTTCGGAACAGATATTTCTCTAACTACGATTTTAGCTAGAGAAATCCTTCAATTACCCGAATCATGAAACCTAGATTTAATTATTAATTATTTTGTACAGAACCCTGAACTGAGTCCTGCTCGTACTTATCCAGTTTTTTATTTTCCCAATTACTTCTTGTCGTCTCAAAATGCATTTTGAGAGTACTTGCCAATAACATTTTTCGATGATAGTGAGCAGCTTTATCCAGAACTGTTGCCTTTAATTAGAGTTACTTCGATGACCAATTGCGCATCGGGGATCCGCCGAAAGCTTAATTCATGGTTATATTTCGGGCTTTTTTATGAAATAAGTTAATTATTTGATTGTTTATTGACGATTACACATGTCAAGCAACTTTCGCAATGGTCTCTCGTCGAATGGGTGACCGGAGTTTTTTTTGTTGAGTCTCTCTGTGCTGCATAAGGTCCGAATCAATGTTTATTTTTGACGACCCATTAATGGTTGAGATGTCGGATATTACACAAAGGGCGGAAAATGGTGATGGAAATAAGACTATTTAAATCTTACTCCTTCCGTCGTATCGTCGTTTTTGCCTCTTGACTCGTCAATTTATCATCAATGATTCATTAAGTCTCGTCAATTGTCCTAATATCCTTTTCTATATGTCAAAGTGTCAATTCGTAGTCGGCCAGTCGTGTTTGTCAACGGAGGCTGGACGCCACGACAACACCAAAGGATTCGGGGTTGATCCCCGGACAGTTGTAACATTTTTGTTCATGAACATGTCTGTTTGTATGAGCCTGGGTGTTTCTATGTTTAATATGTATGTATTTACAAAAGCCAGATTGATATCTTATCAAAACTGAATATTTTGTTTGTAAACATCACAGCATAATATTTACCTATCTGTAAAATCTTATAATATTTATTTAACCAACAAATTATCACAATAAGTTCTCATCTAATTAAACTTACAATATAAAACACTAACAACAAACTAAAAACCTTAAAAATAAAATATTACAAAAGTATAAAAGAATGTTATGTTTATCCGTTGTTTAGTACCCATATTATAGGCTAGATGCTTAGTTTGGGAATGAATGGCGCTGAATGGATCTGTGTGAATGCCGGTAAATATTTATTACTCATTTATTAAAAACCGTTGGTCTCGTTGGCTATCTATGGATGGTATTCGGCAGTGGCGTGCACAGGGATTATGAGTAGGGTATACAAAGTGAGTGACACTCATCACACAAACAATAAATAACTTACATTTTTGTCAAATTAAGTGCTGACAGCAGATCATCGCCTATGGTTTCAAATCTGTAGAGGAAAATAGGCGAATAAGTGGGAATCATTTAATATGTTGACGATTTTCTGGGTTATCTAGACACTATGCATTGCTTATATGCATATATGGAGTGCACGCCACTGGTATTCGGTAACATTCGTCCATCACTGGGCATGTGTCCTGTAGTGGGTAACGGCCCTAACTCCCCAAAGCTATGCTGTGTAGGAATCCCTGATCGCTCTAGGCAGATGATGATGATCGAACAAGTTATGTTCTGATAAAAGAACATTTTTTATACATCTAAAATGTTTACTACCACTAGGAAATATAATCGAGTTATCTTACTGTACGTCCCGTTTACTTTAAGACCTATGATAGTATATATAAAGGTAGATACGCCATCCGTGCCTAAGAAACCGCCGAAGAGAGTACAGTTTGTACTCTTTTGTTCAGGTAAATGTACGCTCACTCGAAATATGTGTATGTGTGCTGTCACTGCATTCGGAACACTTTTTTCGATTGTTTTGTGAGCATATTTTATTTCGTGATATGCTCACAAAACAATCGAAAAAAGTGTTCCGAATGCAGTGACAGCACACATACACATATTTCGAATTTCGAACACATTTACCAAAACAAAAGAGTACGAACTGTACTCTCTTCGGCGGTTCGTTTTTGAGGCACGGATGGCGTATCTAACTTTATATATATATATATAATATTATTATATAAGGTATACGCAGGTATCATGTTGTTTCATATATTATATATCATTGTTTCCAAGCGGGATTTAAACCAACGATCTCCACTTCAAGGACCTGAACGCTGTACCTACTACGAGGGAAGTAATTATTTATACCAATTTTACCACATAAAAACTGCACAATTGCTAATTATGAAGTTAGTATGCTTGGTTGTTTCTCGAAATTTTGAACTAACTGAAAACAGTAAGTGCGGAACTGAGTGACTGGGTAACAGATAAATCGCATTTGTGCCTCCCTGACCGCTTTCTCAACTGTACACTCTATTAGGTTAGAAACTGGTCCAAGTTATAGGATCTCTGTTTGGAGATTTTTTTTAATGCTATAGCAGGCAAACGAGCAAACGGCTCATCTGATGGTAAATGACACCGCGTCCATGTACATTTGCAATACCAGAGAGCACTGAAATACGTTGCCGGCCTTTCAACAGGGAAAACGCTCTTTTTTTGAAGGTCCTATTATTAAGTCCATTTTATAAAAAATGCAAAATCATGGTTATGTTAATTAAATGAACGAGTAGACGATTTGTTTGATGGAAAATAAATATTGCCAAGTCTATACCCATGGACACTCGTTACTTCGAAAGATAATTACCGGGCAAAATTACCAAGTATAAGAGATCTGTCGTCACGTGACGAGTACAGAGGCAAAGAATTATGTAGCTACTATCATCAATTTTCTTTAACATTGCATGTGCAATGGTCAGGCATATCACTTACCAACAAATGAGCAAATTCACCGTCCCGTTTACCTAATAATATTAAGTAAATACTGTTTCAGCTTGGCACCAGTGCTGCATGAAAAGATTGAAGGACAAACTGTTTGTAGAAGATTCTGTGAATGAAACTACAGGATGTTTTAGTTCCAAAGTTTTACACTGGAATTTTTTACTAACAGAAGATCGCTTACGACCATTAACCCTTGTTGTCAATGACTTGAAAAGCAAAACCATCTGAACTTAATCACAGCTAGGCAGGCTTAGGTATCTATAATGAAAACAATCACTACCATTTGCTTTTTTATAGTACGGCAGAACGCTCACCTGATGTAGTGATGGGTACGCCTAACTATGACAGAGTGGCATTGATTGAGAACGACAACTGATTAACAGTTATAATTCTCAACCAAATGCGCCCGACACTCAAGACAATAGATGCTAGGTCTCTTATACCCGGTAATTTTTGTAGGTACAGTGCCCTCGTCCCGAAACAGAATATGCTGTGTGGTGACAGCAAATCAGAATACATTTGTCACCACACGTACCGCGGGTGAAGGGAGAAAAAACATTCAAAATCAGAGATGGTGTAGCTCAGCTCGCTCAGTACACCTAACCAACCTTTAACAGGTAGCTATTTCTGACCCGCTAGCCTAGCGTGTAGATTATGGTAGCATTGAGAAGTGGGTCCTAAGTCCATTGGACTTTAAATTGTTTATTTAAAAAAATTTTAAAGTGTAAAGTTTAGAAACATGTAGGAACTGATTCAGATAACTCAATACAAGAGATATCTGTTAACTCAAAGTCAAAGTAAAAAACATTTATTTTAAATTAGGCTTACAAAAAGCACTTATGAACGTCAAGAAATATACAAAAATATAATAAAAAACGATTTTAATACTAAACTAAAAATATGAGTTTTGATGCTTTGAAAAACCCTTTTTTAGAAAGGTGTTGATTGATCTCAACATCACCGAAGTCGCTTACGCCTGTCACTTATACAGTCCACAGCTCAAATGAACGCGGGAAATGCGGGAATAGTTCGTATTCGGTGTAGAGAAATGGAGAAAACTGGTATAAATGAATTAAGATTTTAACTCGCGCGGGCACGGTAGTTTTATAAATTGGACTCATTCGTTCACGCTTTGGAAAAGCTTGACCCGGGATTTAAAATGGGTGGGATGTTTTGCAAGGCTTTGGTGCCAGTCTATTTCCAGCTTGTTTTAAATTAGTTCGCACAAGTTTCCCCGCTTAGGTAACTCGGTTAAGGCCTCATTGGTTAACCTCAAGATCTTCAGTTAACGCATTGAACGTCTGCAGTTTGAGATGAATTCCGTTAACTGTTTTAGTTGATTATTATTCTTAATTTTGAGTTTTAATTTGCTGTTAATTTTACGAAGTATTTTAGTTGCGAACGTTAGTTGAGATAGCATAGAGCTATGGATTTCTGGAGCGGAACATTTTTACGAAATAAAAGATTTTGCGAATATTTAAAAGAGACCGTATCGGGTTACGTGGAGGACTATGGCTTGATCTAGTCACAACAACGCTATGTGGGAAGGCCAGTGCCATGCACGGGAAAATTAAACGCCGTTAATTAATTATTGAATAAAAGAAATAAATTTGTATTTCCTTGAACTTGAAAATTTTAAACATATATATTATTAAATACAGTGGGATTCATTTATAACGACTAACCGTTTTTAGCGTCGATATTATTTACTCAAGTTCGGTGTAATAGTTATATACTGAGAAAATGTAACCATTTAGTGCGACTTCGGTTTGAGCGACAAACCGTTTAGAGCGACCATTTTTTATAATTCGTCCGTTTAAAACGACGCGCCGTGTTTTGTTTCAATTTAGGTAACGAATGACCAATACCTCGGACCTCTCACTTTCCCCGCGCGCTTCACCGTTCAATAGTTCATAGCAAAGATAGCGACGGTGATGATGACGAACCAGAGTTTTATCCAACCTTGAGTGTATCTGAAGCTCTGAAGGCTGCGGAAACGCTTAATTTATTTGTTCAGACTAACTTTGAGACCATATGAAAACAATGATGTCACGAATTCACAATGTTGTCCGAAGTTCTTACTACCGAACAAAAGTCTGTCAAAAACAAACCAAAATAACAGATTTCCTACGTTAGTGACAGTATTACAGTACATTACGTACCTATGTTTGTATGTACTACTTACAAACATAGGTACTTATTTGTGAACATATAAGAATAAATAAAATAAACATATGTAACTGATTCCTACAACATGTTTTATTTACCCAAATAGGAAAATCAAACTTTCGCACTTATAATACATAATTACATACATATGTAAATATCAGTTTTATACGTCATCCGGTTAGTACGACATACTATCGCCGGTCCCTTGAAGGTCGTTATATCCGGAGTCTACTGTAGTTAAATTTTTCTTAATTTTAATTATTTTTTTAAACTTTGACTTTTCTTCATATTTAAGTAATAGTAAATAGGTACATTTTTATCTTTAACAGTTCTTGGTAAAATTTTTCATTATTCAAATTAGGTCGTTAACGAACTCGCCTCAAGTTGCTTCCAATGATTATAATTTTAATCTCACCAAACAATTAGATGTCCTTGTTAAAAGTTACGCTACAATTAAGTTACACTTTAGCGATGGCATTGTGATGCGATTATTACTTTTGATCGACAGGCCGACCACTGAAACGTTTATTTCAAGCATGATTATTGAAATAAATAGATTTTGACTTTTGACTTTGATATAAATCAGATTGATAGATAGATGTGTGCCGCCTGCAACACCAAGAAAACTATATAATGATGCACTATACGTGGAAGGGCGGAAAAAGGCGGTAGAAATAATAATACTAGGAATATGATTCTTACTCCTCTTCGTTGTCTCGTCTCCTTGTGGTCAAAAAGCCTTCCTCTCGTCTAGTCAATTGTCTTAGTGTATTTTTTCTGTCTGTCAAAAAGTGTTCATTCGCAGTCGGCCAGACATGTCTGTCGAAGAAGGCTGGACGTCACGACATCACGGTAGACCTTGTTTTTCCATTTTCAGTGGGTATTTTTAGCAACGGGTTAAATGTTATTTTTTGATTTATATGTTTTATATCAGGCGTTTTAGTTAACTAATAGATTGTACGACCCATTTGGTGTAATGGTTGAGTCGATAGCTACTACACCAAGGGTTCCGGGTTCGATCCCCGGGTAGTATTAACATTTGTGTGCATGAACATGTCTGTTTGTATTGGTCTGGTTGATTTCTGTGTATAGTAAGTATGTATTTAAAAAGTATATAAGTATGTTTATCCGTTGTTTAGTACCCATGAATGTCAGCGGATATTTATTTATTAGATATTAGTTCAGACAGATATGAGCACTGTGTTGTCCATTTTCAAAAAATAATTATTTTAAGCTCAACGAAGCATTGTATCGAAAAACGAGTTTTACAGACTCATACTATTTTTGAGATCCCCCATTCCACGATACCCACTCGGTGGGTATTAAATTTACAAAATGGCTTTAAAATCCGCCATTTTGAATTTTTATACTTTTAATGCACTATGCACAATTTTTTTTTGTTTAATGCACATTCGGTCTATGAAAATACATCTAACGACACCTCATATGTTAATATCCGTCGATCCGTTTAGGCTATAACAGGGAATATAAAAATCTACATACATACAAGTCATAACCCTCCTTCGGCAGTCGGGTAAATGACAAAAATAATAAAAAAATAGACAAGTTTTTTCTTAAGCTCAAAACCAATAATATGCCAGTTATACGTCACATCACTCGCAAATGTTAATTACAGCTACTAATAATAATGCAATTAATTCTAAGCCTCTGGAATTCGAGCTGATGTGCGAATTCATTCTATCGTTCTCAAAGAAGATAGTTAATTAAAACGTTCAAAATGATGTTGTTGATTGCTTTGCGAATTAATTGAATTATCCGATGGCTTCGTACGAAAAAAATGTTCACACAATTTTCAGCGTTACGACCGTGCGCGAGTAGTCTTTATATTTTTAGCGTCTTTCATTTTATTTTTGCAAATATTTTACTAGGTGGAAGATTCGGTACTGAGTCGTCTAGGTAGGTACCACCGCACTGCAAGATATTGTCCCGTGAAATAAGAGTGCTATGCACTTTTGTTTCAGGATGAGGACACTGTAGCTAGTGAAATTACCAGGTATAAGAGACCTAACATCTGTTGTCTCGGGTGACGGGCGCAGTGCGGCATTGATGGAGAATAATAACTGTCTATAAGTTATTGGTCATTTTCAACGCCGCTCTGGCATGGTCAGGAGTATCAATTGCCATCAGGTGAGCACCTCGACCGTCCTATTCACTTCGTAACATAAATAAAATAAATATTGTTTTTTTTATCTAATAGAAAGAAAACGAGCATATACCAACACGATCTAGAGCACGCTGGCGGTTCGGTGGGACTCACCAATGTTGGCCCGTGGGATTTGTTTGCACACGATTTCACGGCCAACTTAGGTTTAGAGACCAAACAGTGGGGACGACCCTACCACGGTCGCCGCCGCATCGGCGGCCGAAATAGCTAAAACACTAAGATAACACTCCACAAATCGACAAACGAGATTCCGCGCCGGCGGGGGCCATCGTCGCGTGTCCCTGTAGGTTCGCACAGTCCCTATTCGCGTAACCGGCATGTGCCGGGCCGCTTTTCTCCCCAAACATATGTTAGGCTACCAAGCCCCCCCCGCAACGCCCTAAGCCGAGGTTCGAGTCCCGTTCGGGGACGCCCTTAAACTCGTTGTGTAAATTTTAAGGCTGAGAGCCATCTGCGCTCGCCACTTGCCCGGTGAAGCTGTAAAGGCCATCTGCGGCCAACAGCAGTAGTCAGTTCAAAAAAAAAAAAACCACACAGTGGCGTTTTTTTCTAAAATTAAATAGCTCTAACTAACATTTAAGTATTGCAGAACCGATGGCCGTTGGAGCAGACGAGTTCTGGAGTGGAGACCGCGTCTTGGCAAGCGTAGCGTAGGACGCCCTCCGGCCCGAGGGACCGATGACTTACCTAAGGTCACTAATGGAGGCTGGACTGGGACTCTCAAAATTAGGAGACCTATGTCTAACAGTGAACTGCGATAGGTTGAATAGAAACAAGCATACGTTTTTTTTTAATCGTCATATTTAAAGCAAAACACTAAAAATACAGAATGCACTAAATCTAATAATAAAGCTAAAATGTTTAAATTTCCACATACGCCGCCATGTTTCCCAGCCCGCACCTGTTGCGACCCCGGCGTACCCTGTAAGAGGATTAAGGGGGTTACTGAAGCTCCCGGTCGTGTTTTGATCCCTAACTTGCCCTGTATCAAACGGCAACTGAATCTGATACGAGAGATGTAAGCTTGTGGCGATAGATGGCGGCACTTGGGAATTGTGCTGGAACGCGGTGGTAAAAGCTTTGATGTATTGTATGAATATTTATTTATTTAATACGTACATAGTTTGACAACTAGAAAGTAACAAAAAGGAACAATAATTACAAGGAAGCTTATCTTTAAAAGGTAAGTCTTAGGTGTTATTAGCAATTTGAATATTTTTGTTCTCCCTGGTCGACCATATATTTAAAGAGTTAAGAATGTAGAGAGTCAGCAGAATAAAGGTGTATTTAAACATGGTATTCAAAATACAAACAAATTACGTGTACTTATATAAATTATTTTTTATGGATTATAAAAAAAGACATCACCATTATCATAGCCTAATATGTCCACTGCTGAACGAAGGCCTCCCCTAATGATTTCCACGCGGGCTGACCGGGTCACCTTAACCATTTTTAAAGCATGTTATATTCATTATTCAACGGAGCAATGTCCCTTGTTTAAATTGCATAAAATAAATATTTATTTTCTTTTTTATTTTAATAATACCTACCTTATATACCCATCTTCTCCCCAATTCCGTCCCCACCAGTTGAGCAGTATCCAGCTTTGTGGTGTGTAACCCACTAAGAGCATAGCGTGGTTTAACTTCCAAGGCACGCAGAACGGATCATCGTAGATACCGCTTCTGATACAAAACGAAAACGTTTATTAAGTTACATTTACATAAAAAAACTCAAGTATAGAAATCAACGATTATTTTATTATTTACGTAACTTTTTGAAACAAAGTACCTATGTAGAGTTAGTGTTTAAGAGGGTAAATAGAACTCTTAATACGCATCCACACACAGACATGTAAATGTAGGCACACGCAACACTAAAACACAAATGCACGCACATAAATACGAACGAACGCGCGTTCACATACACAAACACACGCACGCACATACGCACATAAACACGAACGAACGCGCGTTCACACACATAAATACACACGTAAACACGTTCACGTACACATACTCTACTTTTAGAATCGTCATTATATCATAAATCTTATCTAGGTTTTTTGGCATATGTTTGTCGTAGTCTAACTGTACAAACTCTGTAGGTATTTTTATCTAACTACAAAGCAGACGTAAAATCTATACTATCAGAAACAGTGACGTGCTTTGAGATTATGAGTAGGGAATGCAGAGTGTCACTAATCGCAAAAACAATAAATATTTTTGCCAAATTGAGTGCTGTTGATAACAGCAGATCGCCTATGGTTTCAAATCTGTAGAGGAGAATGGTCGAATAAGTAAGTATAATTGAATATGTTAGCAATATTCCGGGTCGTCCGGAGCGTCGGTGGCTCAATGGTGTGGACTGTCGCCTTCCTACCCGGAGGGCTGAGGTTCAAATCCCGACACGTACCAATGTGTTTTCGAATTTTCGAAAATATATGTACGTTATCCAATGCTCTTACGGTGAAGGAAAACATCGTGAGGAAACCTTCATGCACGCCTGCGAAGAAATTCAAAGGTTGTGCGTGAAGTCGTCCAATCCGCACTGGGCCCGCGTGGACGACTATGGCCTAATCACCCTATACGGGTAGGCTCGTGCCCCTCGGTGGGGACGTTTAATGAGCTGATGATGATGATTCCGGGTTGTCTGAACGCACAGGGTATGCACTGCTTTTGTATATATGGAGTGCACACTACTGATCAGAAATATACTGACCGATAAAGTTGGAAAGTAAAGGGCTCAGCGTTGATAGCGACTGCCAATGGCCCTATGGTAGCCAGGGCCTTCTCCATGGCCTGCTCGTCTCCAGGAGGCAGCATGGCCCAGGTTCGCGGCCGGGTGCGGTGATTCTTGTTCCCAGCTTTACATTTTCCTTTCTGGGTGGAGAAGGGCAGAGTAGATGTTGTAAGATAATATTTAGCATTTACTTAAATTGATGTAATTGAACAATAAGTATCATAAACCCTACTATTGCTTTTAATAAATATTTTATTTCAGTAGAATACTTAAATCTAATGACAATTTGCAGCCACCATTTAAGCAATTAATGGTGGCTGTGTTTGGAGAGTCCGCTCTCCCGTATTTTAAAATTAACAAAATAAAAAGCTCAGTTACTAAATAAAAATAATAAAAAAGAAGTGTGTGTATGCGAGCGCGCGCGTGTATAAACAGAACCCAGCTGGGAGGTGGAATTCATCGTATTCTTAAGGTAAGGAAAGTGCATTATACTTGTCCACCGTACTTACCTATTCCCGTATCAACCAACGATATAACGGCAAATAAAGGCAATTTATTTGACCCAATATTGCAGGGCCGGCAATCGTATTTTTTAATTTTTTATCTGGCGTGCGCGAATGCAACATTTAATGGTGCATGTATGAGTATATGCGCGCGCGCGTGTGTGTGTTAATGTGTTGTAAAAGTAGTTTTGTATCGTCATATGTCTTGCGTTGCACCTAAATAACAATAAGTTTTTTACATTGATAGAATGTCTTGTCGTAGATGTAATATGTATCTATATTTCGTGTTCACAAGCATATCCCTTCGATCTGCTGTCCTCTTCCATTTAAAATTAGTTGCCTAGAAGCGATAAGACCGCCTGTTTGCACTTATTTTCATACTCAAATCACATAGAATTTTATTTGTTTGTACAAAAAAAAATCCTATCTATTTATCTATCATGCAGGAGAGATAAGTGCGATAAGTAAGAAACCTACCTTTCCTGTGTATGGATAATGGTCTTCCCCAAGCAAACCGACCCTGGCTGAATACCGCAGAGCAGCTCTCAGTGATCCTCCATTGCAGCCCATATTGCCATCCGTGGAGCTACAGTCCACTATCTGCTGAGGACTGTAAATTTAGCAGTGTCGTTTAATAATACAGTAAAGTACATAGTGTGTTTTATCATTTAGCAATTCATTTAAGTGAATCAGCTTTGCAAAGACGAAAGTCATTGAGCGACGCATTTATATCTCAAAACAACGAGCTTTAGGGCGTCCTCGATGGGAATCGTTTCTTTGCTCTGGGCGTTGGTGTAGTTATTCGTGTTGCAAAGTGAAGATGTGGCATTAACTTGTAAAAATTGATTATCTTACGAAATTCAATGACATTATAAGAATGTTGCCTTCCATTTTTGATATCTCCCTTCAGCCTATTGCAGTCCGCTGCTGCTATAATGATCCCCTCCATTTTGTTATTCCGATCCTCGTCCAGTCTCCCACGACCTTTAAGATTTTATTGGACATAGACACGAGAGTGTAAGTTTTTTATGACATTAAGTGGACAGGACAAACAGCACCTATGGTTACCTGGTGGTAAGTGACCATGACATATGCAGTGTTGAAGCAATGCAATTATTAAAAGTTATTTTAGGTCAACACTACACTGCAGCCGTCACCCGAGACGACAGATGTTACGTCTCTTATACTCGGGATTAATAATTACACTTCGTACAGTGTTTCCTTCATCCCGAAACACAGAATTGCAAAACACTGGTATTTCACGGGTCGATTTATACTATTATGGTTGCATTAGCCTTCAACCTCATACAACCACAACCGAGGGGCACGAGCCTACCTGTATAGGGTGTTCAGGCTTAAGTCGTCAACGCGGGCCCAGTGTGGGTTGGACGACTTCACGCACAACCCTGAATCTCTTCGCAGACGTGCGCAGATGTCTTCACGCTGGTTTCCTTACCGTAGGAGCTTCGGATGAACGTTCATATAATTTCAATAATGCATTGGTACGTTCGGAATTTGAACCTGCACCCTCCAGATCAGAAGGCAACAGTCCACACCAATGAACCACCGACGCTCTTATCCTACCTTAGCTCCCCCCAATCTCCGTGTTTCTTATAAAGCTGTGCTTGCAGCGCGTGAGTGACGGCGAACGCGTAGCAAGCCCCGCACCGCCACTGCTCCTCTCTCTTCGGCCTGAAGCCCTTAGCTCGCCAGTCTACCTAAAATAATAAACACGAGCGAGGAAGTAATAAGTACCTGCAGACTTTCAGGCAACTCCATCGAACCCAATTCAAAATTCAAAAATTCAAAATTGGTTTATTTACTAATGTTTACAACAATACAATTGCATACTTAAAATTAATATTTTTATAGGTGGTATTACACGAAATTGTATACACTCACTACCGCCCGCGCGGGCTCATGCAGCAGCAAGTGAATAACAACTATTGCGACTACATTAACTATGAACTTAAAATTTTAATACATTTTAGAATAATTTTTTTTTTCTTTATTTGTTTTTCTTATTCTTGTATACAATGCACTAGCACCTAAACTAGGCCTAGCCTGTAATATAGGTACTAGTTCTTTCCTACGTGACTAAAAAAACTATGATTTTATATAAAAGAAAGCGAATGAAAAGTACGCGAGTTATTCTTCTCAATTTCCATGAAACATTTAGTACAGTATGAGACAATACAAATCCTGTGAATTTAGTATATTGTTGTAAGATTGTGATTGGTTGAATTAAGCTTATTAATTACAAATACAAGTATTTATGATTAATAACAATAATCAAAAGTACAACATTAAAATCCCAAAATTATAAACAAAATAATGAACCTACACCCATTTCTCATATTATAGGTGAAAGAAAATGATTCCATGAATAAGAGATTTATATCAAAGATGAATAACTTCATACACATATGTATATACCATGCATATATACATACTATGTATATATACATACATGCACACACATCTCCTTTCGCATTGCTCCACTTATAATTAATTTAAAATTTTTAAATTACACGTAGACATATTCATTGTATTTACTAATGATTTTATTGAATGATTTTGAAAAGATCTTCAATTTCTTGATATGACAACCGTTTAAGCCAAACCTTTGTTTTATTTTTGCAATCATAATAATTCATTGAATAAATATTTAAAATTTTGTTAATTTTATTGTATAGAAAGGGTCCAAGAAAACACTGGAATTTATTAATAAAAGTAGAACGGAAAGAAGGTTCAGGACAAACTTTTTTCGATCTGCGGGTTAACTCTAGCGGTGGAATATTTGGAAGTGTTCGATGTTTTTTTGAAATAGTTTCAATGATAAATAATTGTCTTACAGTAAGCAAATCGCATTCGTTGTATAATTTACGTGTTGGATATTTAAAAGGTTTGAATGTCATCACTTTCATCAGAGCTCGTTGAGCTCTTTCAACTATGATTATGGTACTTTTATTAGTGCCTCCCCATGCCGTGATGCAATAAGACAGTACTGATTGTGCCAGCGCGTAATATATGGTTTTTATAAGTTTGAAATTGGCTACATGACGAAGATATTTGAAAATATACATCAACTTTCGAGTTCTCTCCGATATAAGATGAAAGAATTCGAGCAAGGATATTGTACTATGAACAGTGCCGGATTAAGACTACTCGGGGCCTTAAGCAATCCACACTTGTGGGGCCCCCCTGTCAGTATCTCAACAGGAATTAGTAGCATAGCGCAGTAGTTGACAACATAGGTAATGATTTTTCACTTTGTGAGTGTTAGTTTTGTCAGTTAGGTTAGGACATTGCAGGCTATAGCCTGTCACCTCCTAAATCACCTGTTTCTCCTAAAAGAAAGACGATTCCGTGCTTCGGAGGGCACGTTTAGCCGTCGGTCCCGGCCGCCTTCGATTGTCGTTAATCAAAAACCGCGTCAAAGGCCGTGAAGCGGTTTCAAAACTCTGAAACAGGAACTTGTGTGGGGTCAGTCCACTCGCTAAGAAAAAGAACAAGAATTTGTCTTTAAAAAAACCTACACGATTAAAAAAAACAAGAGTAACATACTCGAATCCGCGCACTGCGAAAAAAACGCAAGTCGATTTTGCATGAAATTATTTTTCACCGAACATAATCGCAGAGCGCGCATAGGTTACTATTGAAAAACATTAGTATTTTTGTAAAATAAGATGAAAATATATTAAACGTACCTACCTTGGAAGTGGAGTAGGTGCCACAAAAACAAAAACTAAAGTACCTATATTTAATTATTTACAAAAAAAAAATGTGCCTTGCGGCTTTTTCGGGCATTCACTGATGATGATTTCCCAGTAAACCTTCTGTTCATTTTTTTTGTGCTTCGTCGGGGCCCCCCCTGGACGTGGGGCCCTAAGCTAGTGCTTAATTTGCTTAAGGGTTAATCCAGGACTGACTATGAATATACTTCACCATCATACTTTGACATCCCTTTTCGGAGCACAGTTTTTCTTTGACATCATAGTTATGGGGGATTGGGCCATACGTAGTAAATCGCCACGAGGCGAGGGTCCATAGGTACTGGTGCTGACAACTACCATCCTAAGATTGTAGCCGGGAGCGACGGCTTAACTTCCCCACCGAAGCAAGAAATCATCTTTCTTTTCGGGCAATTAGGTGATGCAGTTTATAATTTCCTTACCAAAATGGGAAAAATATAACATAGAACCTGCGACCACCGGTTTACGGAGGTAGTTATAACTTGTTTTACTGGATTTCGATTGATTCGATGGCGGAGTGCTGAAAGCGTTCAATTGACTCGCACAAGCATTTGTGGTTGGTCCAATGATGTAAAAAAGTATAGATTAGTAATATGCTCACAAAACAATCGAAAAAAGTGTTCCGAATGCAGTGACAGCACACAAACACATATTCCGAATGAGCGTACATTTACCTAAACAAAAGAGTACAAATTGTACTCTCTTCGGCGATTCGTTTTTAAAGCACGGGTGGCGTATCTACCTTTATGTATACAGAATATCATTGGATTGGTCGTCACATGGGTGACCTAATAATATTATCCTAATGTCCTCAGTATTTAGTATAGATATAGCACTGGGTGAGAGCGTCGGTGGCTCAGTGGTGTGGACTGTCGCCTTCCTACCGGGAGGGCTGAGGTTCAAATTCCGACACGTACCAATGAATTTTCGAAAATATATGTACGTTATCCGACGCTCTTACGGTGAAGGAAAACATCGTGAGGAAACCTTCATGCACGCCTGCGAAGAGATTCGAAGGTTGTGTGTGAAGTCGTCCAATCCGCACTGGGCCCGCGTGGACGACTAAGGCCTAATCACCCTATACGGGTAGGCCCGTGCCCCTCGGTGGGGACGTTTAATGAGCTGTTGATGATGATGATGATAGCACTGGTACGAAATAGACTGATAATGTTACTGGCTGGTCACGTATGTCGCAGAACCGCTAGAGCAGACGAACTCTGGAGTGTAGACCGCGTCTTGGCAAGCCTAGCATAAGACGGCGGACCGAGGGACCGACGACTTGCGAAAGGTCGCTGGTGGAGGCTGGATGAGGAAAGCGGAGAGCCGGGATATCTGGCGCAAAATGGGGAAGACCTATGTCCAGCAGTGGACTGCTTTATTTTGAAGAGAGAGATAGGTTTTCTGAAGATTCACCTGTAGTTACATTATAAGTGACTGTTTGACTTCTACAAAGTTTTCCTATGTTAAGAGCTCTTTGTTAGAAAGTCATAAGTGTTGTTAAAACTTTTTACCCAGACAACTTGTTATTCTTTCAAGATGGTGATTGTTGTTATGAATAGAATTCATAACTCGCTTTCGAACTTTCGATTACTTACATTCAAAGAAGTTAGAAGTATTCTTGGGTCTTAATGCGATTGTACTTGAATTTCGTTGATATGACGTTTATCATCAGTTTCTTATCCGTCCCCACTGAGGAGCATGAGCCTACCCGTAGCGGGTGTATAGGGCCTAGTGCGGATTGGCCGACATCTTGTAATACCTTTGTATAACTTTGTAGACGTGCGTAGGTTTCCTCGTGATGTTTTTCTTTACCGTAACAGCGTCGGATAAACGTACAGATAATTTCGAAAATTTGAAAAGACATTGGTACGCGGTGGGATTTGAACCTGCTCCCTCCAGATCGGAAAGCAACAGTTCATACCGATGAGCTCCCGACACTGTAAACGTTCAGTGGCGTGCACTCCATATTTGCAAATAAGCACTGCATACCCTGTGCGTTCAGACAACCCGGAAAATTGCGTACATATTAAATGATTCCCACTTATTCGCCTATTTTCCTCTACAGATTTGAAACCATAGGTGATCTATTGTTATCAGCTGGCATCAACATACTGGCACTCAATTTGGCAAAAATGAAAATTATACCAGCTGTCCTCTTCCATTATAAGTTGGTTGTCTGGAAGAGATTGCTATTTAGTAATAAGGCCGCCAATGTTACATTTTTCCTGTGAAGAATCTTGTAAAGTGTTTTATTTGTTGTGTGCAATTAAGAATTATCTATCTATTATTTATTGATTTTGCTATAAGTGTCAGTCACTTTGCATACCCCACTTATAATCTCTGTGCACGCCACTGTAATCGTACATATAATTTCGAAATTCGAAAAGACATTGTTACGTGGAGAGATTTATACCTACACCTTTTGTAAGGCTACACCAAGGAGCCACCAACGCTGCAGTCCACTTCAGTTACGCATTTTGCAATTTTCACATTAAGCTCCATTCAGGTTGTGATCAAGGAACTTACGCTAGCTGGCACTTTCCGCTTTGAGTTCTTCCGCAATAAAGTCTTCCGATGATCCTCTGCTGGGTCGAAGAGTGGTCTCGTGTCGAACAGTTTCAGGATATGCTTGAAGTAATCCTGGCGGTCCTGGCCATCATTTAATGATTTCATTAATTTAGATAATACATATATATAGTAACACCCACAGACATCCGAATATACAATTAGACTGGACAAGCCGCCAAGTTTATAGGCAGTCCCAGTGTCGCAATTTCTTTTCGGTTCTTACCTGTGACAAGTTATTTTATTTCTTGGTAAATTTACTGATTCATTGCGATGATGGCATGTTACAATTGCACAGGATGGCATTTTGGAAAAAAACGGTAATTTCTTCTAATATTCGTGCGTCTTGACTCGTCTCACAGAGCGTAAACTGGCAGCCAGTGTATGCTCGTTGAGCTTACATTTGTCGCACTTTAAACGCGGCTTGCCCCATCTCCTGTATTGGGAAATCTGTGGTAACACCACATAGGTCGTCGAATTGTAAGTTATTAAAAATATAGGTACCCAATTTATACTTTTCTTAACATTGCGATCTTTGAGAAAGAAAATACATCAATTTCACCAAAAAAATCACATTACAATAAATCACAATCATCATCATCATCAGGTCACTAACGTCCGCACCATTGGATGGTACCCTATATGGTCTAGGCCTTTGTCGTCCACGCGGGCTCAGTGCAGATTAGCCGACTTTTACGCACGAACTGCTCAGCTATTTCAGTGTTTATGATATATTGTTACATAAGGAATTGTTTTTAAAAAAGGCAACACTGTTGAGTTTTCTTGGGTGCTTCTTTCTCAACAGGCCAAACCACTGAAGCGCTTTTTTTTCAAAGCATCAAAACTCATATTTTTAGTTTAGTATTTAAATCGTTTTTTATTATATTTTTGTATATTTCTTGACGTTCATAAGTGCTTTTGTAAGCCTAATTTGAAATAAATGTTTTTGACTTTGACTTTGAGCTTTGTTTGAATCTATACAATATTAAAATTTTATAAAATGACTCTACCATTCGGATAAAGGAGGATCTTCGAGAAGAGCCGGCAAAAAACTTGATAGTCACGCTTTTAAACTTTTTAAAGTATTGGTTTACAAATTTGGGACATCAATATTTATTATTTGATTGTATCCAGGACGTCGGTGGCTCATTGGACTGTTGCCTTCCGATATGGAGGCGCAGGTTCAATTAACGCCACGTACTAATGTATTTTCGAATATTCGGAATTATATGCATATGAAGGAAAATATCCTAGGAACGCCTGCGCACCTACATGGAAATTCAAAGTTGTGCGTGAAGTTGGCCATTCCGCACTGGGCCTGCGTGGACAACTAAGGCCTATACACCCTATAAGGTTGCTTCTCGGTAGGTATGTATGATGATGATGAGCTGATGATAATGTATCCAGGATATAAATCATTATTTCTCTCTATAATACTGACCCAGTCTCCAAACTGATTGAGGTGCAAAGTGTATGTGATCTCCCCGTTGAGGAATCTCCTGTTGTGCTCAGCAACCCTGTGGAGGTTCTCCCTCCATCGCGCCAGAGCTACTAGTTCATGCTGGTGACTTTGGTACAGCTTCTTGTATACAGACTGTAATATAGACAAACGGCTATAAAAGCAAGCTAGCAAACAACTTTAATGGCAACCTAAACTCACTCTCACGTTGTGTACTTGTTTCATACTAGCTGCCACCACCGGTATACTTGAGATATTCTTTCACTGTATAACATAATCTAAAATCACTTCGTTAAGTCACGTTTAAGCACGCATAGGCCGGTGGTAGGACTTGTAGGTATTCATTTTTAATATTTTGTTAATTTTTTAAATAATAAACAGTGTTACAATTATATAACAGTCATAATATCAGTGCTTATAATGTAAAATCAATGTAAACATTTAATTATATTGAGATATATAAAGAAATGGTATGAACACTATGGGTAACTACACTGCGAAATAACGAATGGCTCCCAGCCTTTAAAATTTATGCACGAAAGGGCAAGATTGGTATTTAAACCTCGGTTTAGGGCAACACAAGTATAGATTTTAGTACTCGTATGTTCACACACTGGTCACGTGAATAAGGTAGTCGAAACTGCGGCTTTCAACGATGGTCCTCCACCAGAGAACTTGCGATAGATGACTGGAAGGAAAATCTTACCTTATATGCAAACCAGTGCTGTTGTGACACGTCGTGGTGTAACAACAAATCACTTAATATATGTCTCTTGACTAAAGAGTTTCTAGAAAATTCACATTCACTCAGATTAAAGTTCTGTAGACTACTAAAACGATTTTCGTATACAATATTTTCATATTTGGATTCATTAGTATAAATAGTATTAACTGGTACGAAATTAAATAGGATTATTATTAAAAACATACTTAAAATAACTTAGTTTATTGTGTATTTTTAAAACACATCTGATTCGATTCAAAGTTAATATAAACATGTATCATTACCCGAGTTTATTTAGTAAGCAGTTAGTTAAGAATTGCTTGTTCAGTGTTCAGAAATACGTAAAATATTAATCAGCATTTAAGGTATTACGAAAAGATGCATAATATGCACAACCAAAAGGTTTGGTTTTCGAGGAATATTTAACGTCGGTGATTGCAATTCAGCAAAGTTAATTTTCATACAATCTAAAGTTGCCTCTTTTGACATCACTTCGTTTTAATGTTTTCGTTTTCAATTAAATCTACTTTTAAGGTGTGTTCAAAAATTACGTCATAAGTCAGCAGCTGTACTGTGTGCTATTTTTTTACGGACAGTTGCCACTTACTCATCATCATCAGCTCATTATACGTCCCTACTGAGGGGCACGAACCTACCTGTAAAGGTGTATAGACCTTAATCATCTACACGGGCCCTGTGTGAATTGGTCGACTTCACGCACAACCTTTAAATTGCCTCGTAGGCGTGCGCAGGTTTCCTCACGATATTTTCCTTTCTTAAGGGCGTCGTATAAACGTACATATAAATAAGGAAAAAATAGAAAATACATTGGTAGGTGCCGGGATTCAAACCTGCACCCTCCAGATCGGAAGGCGAACTTACTATTGGAGCCCGCTCAATATACCTACTGATATTGTTTGCTTGATTATATAAAAGCATGTCTTTCAATTTCCATTAAAAAGGAAAAGATACAGAGAAACAATAATAATAAATATCCACTGACATTCACACAGCGCCATCTAGCCCCAAGTTAAGCGTGAAGCCTGTATTATGGGTACTAAACAACGGATAAACATACATATATACATTTTTTTTTGTAAATACATACATATTATACATAGAAAACTTTTTATATACTCTTATAAAAATATTTCAGGAAATTCGGAGGCTGTAATTTCTCTGATGATGATGATGATGATTTTTTTTCGGAATAACTTATCACTGTTAGCCGCAGGTGGCCTTCACAGCTTCACCGGACAATTGGCGAGCGCAGGTGGCTCTCAGTCTAAAAACATTTACGCAACGCGCCTAAGAGTGTCCCAGAGTGGGACGCGAACCTCGGCTTAGGGCGTTGCAGGGTAGGTAAGTTTGAGGAGAAAAGCGACCCGGTACATACCGGTCACGCGAATAGGGACTGGTCGAACCTACTGGCGACAAAGGCGGGTTCTCTATGGAATTAAACCACGGAAGACCATCGTCACGGTGTCTTTGTCGCCATGGCACGCTGCATATGTATATTTATCTTTACTGCCTTGAAAGTTATAGTGAAACTCTCATTTATCACTTTTATTTGCAATATTTTTTAAATACACTGAAACCATGAAATATGTAGTCAATTCATGATAGTGAGCAATGACGTCACATATCACTAATCTCATACTAATTTGTAGTATTTGACAGTTCAAAAAGTACGTAAACAATTAGTGGTGTCACCTACCCAATTTGCCAATGATGTAAAAAAGTATAGATTCTTGATATACTTACAAAACAATCGACAAAAGTGTTCCAAATGCAGCGACGGCACTCATTCACATATTTCGAATGAGCGTACAATTACCTAAACAAAAGCCTACAAACTGTATTATCTTTGGCGGTTCGTTTTTGAGGCACGGATGGCGTATCTACCTTTATATATACAGAATATCATTGATCACTCAGATTTACCACAGATACTCTTCCCGCGCGTGCCGTTAGAAGCGACAATACAGCATTCAGAGCGTTAAGGTAGTAGTTTTCTCATTGGTACTTTAAGTAGATACTTCTTCTATATGCAGTAGTGGATATTTTTAGATCCCTTTACAATAATGAAGGAGGCCTTAGGTCCAGAAGTGGACAAAAAAGTTAGGACAGAATAATTTAAAATATACTTTATGTAAAAGTTTGTCTTTGTTGGGCGGCGGTTTCATGTATTCAGCTAAATATTTTGGCTTATATCATAAAAAATATACGTAAATAAAAAAACAAGATCATTAAATTTCTTATATTTGTTAAATTCATGCTAAAAGCTAATTATAATACACAATGGCATCACTTATAAAGTTCGCTACAGTCTCAACCTATAGCCCAAACCTATTGAAAACAACAGATAATACAATAAACCTTTAAACAATTCATCTAGGAACAACAAGGCTACATAATACAAAAATATTTCAGAAATGTTATATACAAAAATATCACAAGAAGCTATTTTTGGGTTGTACAATGAACAATTAATAAAATTATTCAATCAAAATAATGAGTAATAAATGTTCTATTGACTGTTATTAAAAAACTAATGTAACCTCTGAATAAAGCCAGAAATGTCACGTCAAATTCTACACGAATAAGTTAAAATGTTATGGCATAACAAAACATATAGTAATCGACACTACTAACTAACTTTTTTTACTATAGGATTATATGTCATGATTTCCATTAAATCAAAACTACAAATAGGTGACCAGCACCTTTAATGAGATTGGCATACGCCATAATTGATAAAATTAAATTACACATACAAAGTGTACAATGACAAAGCTTGCTAAAATCTTCTAAGGGCAAAGTTACATTTTATTTGGATACGTCTATATATCTATGTAAATACACTAGTACTTATTTATATCTCTTGATGAAAACTCAATCTTAGGTGACAAATAAACGTTATTTTAAATAGTTTACCCATTGCTGGGTCCTGTCAAATGCCATTTTTGGTTAACGACTTTAATGACAAGTTAGTACAATTTGTCAATGATTCTTCATCATTGAACGTAGTATTTGGTCTTTGTCATTAATCTTTCATCGTTACAGAATTTCAGGTCATATTAGTGTATTTCTATAGTGTAAACATTACTTAGTAGAGAATTTATGCAAATCTGCTACTAGCTATTCTACCATTCTCAAGCGTATGTTAAAAAAATACTATTATTTGAAAACAAAGTAATTTGAACATTATTTAAATTAATTGCAACATTAAAAACGGCCAATACTTTGTTATGTCCAACATTTTGTACACGATTATATGTCAAAAAGGAAGCAAACCCGCATAAAATGTAAGTTCTGACACAGATCCATCTGCCCTTGAATAATAATTATTAAATATCTAACTATCTTAATCACTTTCAAACGATTGTTCAAGCAATTCACTCAAAAAGGTAATATTTCTAACAAAGTCAATACTTTTGCGTTAATCTTATGTTCGAGACTTTCAGTGCGAGCAGACATTTTAAAAACACAGAACATGAATATAAATGCAATGTTGAATTACTATTACGGAATTAGAAACAAAAATTGTCTACTTAAAACTACGGTTAACAACTATTACTAAAAATTATAATACTCTTTTAATTAATTAGTAGATAAATAAAACAATATGACATAGACTATCAAAACAATGTTTGTTTCATGATTATAAAAAGAAATCATTATCTGTGCTTGTTTGCTTTTGACAGCTCGGATTGATTTGATTTGAGACTACATAAAGTAGGTAAATCTTTTATAAGAAGATGTATAAAGTTTTTCAATAAGGTGCCGCAGAATATTGCCGAGTTACCTTTACACATGTTTAAAGCTAGAATAAAAAACCACCTTTCTAAAAAAGGGTACTACACTATTGACGAATATTTATGTGATAAAAATCCTTGGTCTTAAATTGCTCAGCTATTTCAGTGTTTATGATATATTGTTACATTAAGTAATTGTTTTTAAAAAAGGCTACACTGTTGAGTTTTCTTGGGTGCTTCTTTCTCAACAGCCCAATCCACTGAAGCGCTTTTTTTTCAAAGCATCAAAATTCATATTTTTAGTTTAGTATTTTTAATTGTTTTTTATTATATTTTTGTATATTTTTTGACGTTCATAAGTGCTTTTTGTAAGCCTAATTTGAATAAAGAATTTTGAATTTGAATTTGCATTACACAGATAATATATTAACATATTATTTTAAAATTTGTGTTCTATTTTAAAATGTCTGTTCACACAAACTAAGTTCACATTTATAAATATTGCTTCACAGAAGTTGTATACAGATTGAGCTAATACACAAATTAATAATTATAATCTAGCATAACACACTTAACATTTATTAGTATCATCATCTTAATGATGGACACTATGCTTAAATAGGATTTATTGATTTCGTATTTATGTTAATCCGATGAACATTTGATTTATCGATATAAGTCAAAACTTTAACTGCAAAGACATCACTAGGTACGCAACTGAGTGTTTGATTGCGTCGGCTGTCAAAATGACAGGTCTCATGTCAAAAACTTTACATTGATGTCTAGAGAACAGTGACAAATAAATTAACTTGAGGGATATGTAGCTAACAACCATCTGAAGACTGGCCGTAATATATGTATGTATTATCATAATTAAAACGGTAATGTTGTAGGTAAATTATTAGCGCAAAGAGATCTAATAGTTGAATTTTATTCAAAAATCCTTAAGACTACTTGAAATCTTGTCAAATATACCCAAATCAGACGTCTATCACGTCTTATTTAAGTAAATTTGGGTCAAAAAAGAGATAATTTATTGTATTTTTTTATGCAGCTTACTGAGTTGTTCATATACTTATTCGACAATATATTTAATGTCATATACATTTGGATTTCCTTAGAGATAAAATAATAATCAAGTGATACACCTTAAGACTATATGTACAAAGATTAATCATTCACAGCACATGTAGAACTGGTATCATACAAACGCCATATTTTTCGTTATCGTAAGTCTGACATTATTAACACAAACATCAATAAATTAGACAATTATACACGAGTTTCAATTTGATTTGATTTTCGAATAATAAAAATAATGAAATCTACTATTTGCATTTTTTTATCTATGTGTTGACAATAGTTTTTAAATAAGTTTGAGTTGGAAATTTAAATTTGATATTCAATATTTAAAAATAATGATTTTGAGAGCTCTTCTTTGCGTCTGACAATCAAGCCGTCATCATTTACCGCTGCCGTGGGTTAGAAACCCCGTTGAAGCTCTGCAGTTCTGTGTACGGTTTCCTAGATAACAGTTTCACATCCACTCCGTGGCTCAGCGAAGTGTAATCTCGACGCTTTCGGTACATCAGCAAACTGTAAAGAGAACATAATGTATCAGTATTTATCTTATTATCTATTACATATATAATTGGACTGCCTGTTTGTAATATTAAAATAACTTTAAATAAAACGCGCATATTGTGTTTCGTCAAGTGAGTGAGGTTACCGGAAGCTTTAAATTGCCCCTTTCTCATAATTTCTTTTGCCTATCTTTTTTTAAAGCTAACAATGAGCTCGTAGTTAATTTGGAGTAACGAGTGTTTATGGGTTGCGTGCGATATCATTTACCATCGATTCAATCGTCTATTGTGAATCGTTTAGATTACCCATGAAATAAAAAAAACAACAACAATTTTTGAAGGCCCAGCAGATATCCAGTTTTTATATCTTTCGATTTAACACTTAACAAGGTATACGAATGGTCATTATATCTAACGAAAGGTATTTCTGAGAAAACCCAACATGACTGCTAAACTCTAGGTTATTAAAGCTTGAGTAAGGTTGGCTTTCCAATACATAATTGAAACTGCAAATTATCGTTTATTTTCTATAGTACTTCCTTTACAAGCACACATTTTGCGCTTTATAAACATAGAGGGACAAAAAGTTGCCTAATACAATTGCATGCAGGACTTAAGCCAAAGAACAGTAGTACTATTGTGGTGAAATTCTCTTAGTAATTTATAGGTTTCTAGTACACAATCGCGAATAAGGACCTAATCTAGTTTAGCCCCAAACGTAGCATCTAGCCTTGAATATTTCTCCTATTAAATTTTCTCAATGAATCAATATTATCAAAGTAAATAGATATATCAATAAACGATGGTTAGACTAGCTTATTAAAAATCTATAGTATCAATATTTGGGTCCAATTATCGAAAGCGAATTTATCGACAATCGGGCATCTCTATTAAAACGACACTTTTTTTTATTGAAAGTCACATTTTCATAAAATTTAAAAAAATACTTAAGTAAAGGTACATTTAAGGCCACACATTGTACGAAAGATACATATATTTAAAGGCTTTGATATAGGATGTGAACCGTCCAACACAATAGCGAACGCAAAACAATATTATCAGAAGGCTATCTTGTTTACGACGCGAGCTGCGAGTTGACGTAGTAGGACGGTGCTGTTTGAGAAGGCTTTAGTTAAAATGATAAACCAAGTTATAATAAACATAATATATACTAGCGGCCGGCGGCTGCTTCCCGAGACATACATAGGAAATTATATGTACATTATTTATACACGTCCACAACATCTTAGAGCAAACATTCTAAATAAATTGATAGTCTGTTTTAAATATAGAACGTTCATACAAACTTTCACCTCTAGTTTAAAGGGGACTAAGGATAACCAGAAGGACTGATGACCTGGTTAAGGTGGCGGGTAGCAGATGGATGTCAACTGCAAGGGATCGGTCCGCGTGGAAATCATTAGGCCTCCCCTTTTTCAGCAGATTCCCTTGGTTCAGCAGTGGACTTTCTAGGTTGTAATGATGAAGGGATAATTTCTTTAAAAAATAATTTAATAATTATTTCATGACATTCAATAATGAAACTTCATACTGAAACTCTTCCCATCAGTTGGCGGAATTTTCATTCATAATCACGTCGCTCCCTACATATGATATTGACATAGTAGTGTGCTCAGTCTTTTGTACTCCTTTAATGACGCGTTAAGATCAAAATTTAAATGAATAATGTTATGTTATAAATATGACAATAATTAGTATCTTGTTAATTGTTGATCTATGGCATTCAATGATGTCAAACGTATAGATTGGTGATATGCTCACAAAACAATCAGTGTTCCGAACGCAGCGACAGCACACATACACATTCCGAATGAGCGTACATTTACCTAAACAAAGAGCCTACAACTGTATTCCTTTGGCGGTTCGTGAGGCACGGGTGGCGTATCTACCTTTATATATACAGAATATCATTGATGGCATCTAGTTAGTTTATTGTATATATAAGATTAAGGAACTTTTTAGTTACAACATATTGATGATAATGTACGCAATATATTGTTATGTTTAGTGTTGGAAGGTAAACTCCCGAGTTTACCATCGAAACTCTTAACATCTGCTGGCAAAATGTTCCACAAGCATGAAACTGGGTTGACTGTCTTTAATGGCTGTTGCAAATGTCATTGAGCAATATATAGGATGTTTTTGAGTTGTGAGGAAACATATGTTTTAAACAGCGTCGGTGGCTCATTGGTGTAGACCTCTCGATCTGGAGGGTGCAGGTTCAAATCCCGTCGCGTAGATCGGAAGGCCACAGTCCACAACAACGTGCACACACAGACACTTTATAAAACAGTAATACATTATACAAATACATTTTACATTTGAACGCATATTAATATATCACTAATTAGTATCCGTTTGAACAAAAATTACGATAATAACAATGGCAGCAGGCACAAAATATTTTAACGAATACGTGCCTTATTATTTAAAAATTGACCCGTAATGATTTTTTTATATATGTGCCCAGTAAGTGGTACTACCATCAAAAGTATACCAGAAAATATCAACCAATTTAAAATGTAATATCGAATTACTCAATATAGAAAAACGCTTACTACTTATCACGAAACTTGAACGTGATAATGACAATGAAATGAAATAAAAAATACAAGTTTTAAAGATATGGAAGGTAGTTGAAATAAGATCGTTAAATGCAAGTATTGAATTCACGTCACGTGAAAAATAGCATATTCCAATCTCTGCGGGGACATTTACAAATACAGTGTGTACTGTAGATCCTATGTACCTATATTTGTACTCTGCTAATTTTTAGGGTATTTTGGTGTATCACGTGCAATTTATAAAAAATAAATAAGTGTTTATACGACCGACGACTTGTGGGCGGTCGCTGGTGGAATTTTTAGGCTGAGAGCCATCTGCCAGGCTGAGAGCCATCTGATGAGGCTGAGAGCCATCTGATGAGGCTGAGAGCCATCTGCGCTCGCCAATTGCCCGGTGAAGCTGTAAAGGCCATCTGCGGCCAACAGCAGTAGTCAGTTCGAAAAAAAAAGCTGGATGAGGAAAGCGGAGGACCGGGATATCTGGCGCAATATGGGTGAGACCTATGTCCAGCAGTGGACTGCGATAGGTTGAAGAGAGAAAAGAGTTTATACCTAATAGTAAACATGCATAAAGCCCTGATTGCAGAATGACTTTAAATACGGTTAGTGAATTTAATAATTCGCCTATGTCAAGTTATAATGAATATAATACATTTGATCACAAATATATAAATAAAAATTATAAATAAAATAAACATTATAAATAACGAATGAATTATAAAATAGCACCCTGTACATCAACTCGAAGGTAAGATAATTGAATCACATAACGTGAACGTGCGCGTACGCAATGAAATCTACGAACGCTCTCAGTCGGTCCAGGCCTGTCGCGCCGTTAACACTTATTCCTCAATCTGACTATATCAAGTAAGTACACATCATTACAAAACATGCAGGATTAGTGCAGAGTAGTTTTATGCGCAAGCACCGAGTTCGATTCCCGGTCGGATATATTCAAACTTAATTTCGTACAAAATAAGTTTTAAAAAGATTTTAAATACTTGTGATCAAATTTAAAATTTTCTAAATTATGGATTTTTTAAATTAATTATAAAAAAACTTGTTTTTAGTATTAAGATACTCATATTTATATAAAGTATAAGTACTTTATATACATATTAAGTATCAGGATATATATGGATATTTCTTCACAAATATATGGGATTTCCTTATATACATACATATTTCGAAGCAGTGACGTGCACAGAGATTATAAGTAGGGTATGCAAATTGAGTGACACTAATCACAAAAGGAATAAATGATTTTCATTTTTGTGAAATTAGTATGAGTACAGGTAAATGGGTGAATAAGTAGGAATCATTCAATATCTTGGTTATTTTCCAGATAGTCTGGATGCACAGGGTAGGCACTGTCTATTTGCAAGTTTCGAAGACTTGACATTCAGACATTCGAGATTTTTTAATTAATTAGTAGAATTCTTTCAAAGAGTTTTTTGTTTGTTATTAGGTACCGAAGATCAACAAAGTATTTTATGGATGATTCCCAATTCGAATGTATATTTTTTGTTACGTTTGTGTTAATGTCTTACTTATATAATAATACCGAATACAAAATACATTTACGTACGCATTTTATTTTACTGGTATTTTAAATATATTTAATTTAGTTGTCAACAAGCAATGAATTCAATTGACTCGTTTTAAAATAATGACGCGCTAATCGTTCGCAAACAATTTACTTAAATGCATTTAAACCATTCACATTGAATCAGGTGCATTGGAAGGTCACTGAAAGTGAATAATATATGTTACGTCAATTTAACAATGAGTTCTAAAAACGATCTTGTTCTTTTATTATAAGTATTATACTAGTATTATTACTTTAAGGGGAAAGTACTGGCTCCTGAAACACGGTTATTTTTACTATCTTGAGAGCCAATGCTATGTTGAAATGTCCTATTGTATTAAATAAATACGTTACTCTTTTACTTCATACACAAGGATCGTGTAAAAACCGCGGAATAAAGTTGTTAATATCACTCCTACTCTTACCGCGTTTATAAAAAGCAGCTTAGGGACACAATCAGCAAAGAATGAATGCCAGACCTTTCTCAGTCAAACTTAGCCTTTACCAGTTAACCCATTGAACGCCGGGAATCCAGACATTATAGAAAATCTATTGTGTCTGGCGCCTTAAAGCGTCATTGGCGGTCAAAGGGTTAACGACTCTTCCTATTAGGCTAAAAAAAGCTGCCATTTTTCACAAGAAAAAATAGTGAATAATCATCATTATCAGCTCATTAAACGTCCCCACCGAGGGGCACAAGCCTACCCGTATAGGGTGATTAGGCCTTAGTCGTCCACGCGGGCCCAGTGCGGATTGGACGACTTCACACACAACCTTTGAATCTCTTCGCAGGCGTGCATGAAGGTTTCCTCACGATGTTTAGTGAATAATATTAAACAATATTTTAGAATTTATTGTTTTAAATTTCTTTTTTACAACTTCTCGCACAACTACTTTTTTTTACTAGTTTAGTCACCTAATAACAACGACAATACAGCCTAGCCTAATAATAAACATTAATTTTGTTCCAGATGGGCCTTCGAGAGTTTGTGCAACGAACAACTGACTGGGATGAGTTTGTATCACTTGTTGTCTTTAGAATAAAATACTAAAATATTTGCGTTTCATTTCTTCCATTAATTCTAAACGGTATTTTATAAAGCGTTACACAGAATCACAAACCACTTAGCTTATGCATAAACGTATTGTTTTTTCTTATACTAAAGTTGTTGGAAAATTTAAGACTTCCAACTTCCTTAAGGGTTCCAACTTGATTATAGGAACCTTTGAATGCGTTTTTAAACATTTTTTATTTGTTTAATTATTAAACTATCAAATGGCATTTAGAACCACTCATTGTCACCGCTCTATAAATGAATAAGCGCCATGTAGTGATCAATTAGGCCAGGAAACCAAAACCGTTTGCTTTCGCATGATTTTTTTTGAACTGACTACTGCTGTTGGCCGCAGATGGCCTTTATAGCTTCACCAGGCAATGGGCGAGCGCAGATGGCTCTCAGCCTTAAACATTTATACAACGAGCCTAAGGGATTCCCCGAACGGGACTCGAACCTCGGCTTGAGGCGTTGCGAGTGGGGCTTGGTAGCCTAACATATGTTTGGGGAGAAAAGCGGCCCGGCACACGCCGGTTACGCAAATAGGGACTGTGGCGTCGCTTTCGCATGCAATATCATTCGTTTCCAGCGAATGTTCCTTCCCCGTGCGTAAAAATTATGCCACGGTGTTTCCCAATAACTACGTCATGTTCTTCAGAGTGAGCTCAATGAGCGGCGGTTTTCATCAGTTTGGCCAATTGCTCGTCTGTCTGCCAACGTTAGCAATAAAAAAGCCAAAAACTGAGGTAAAATAATATGAATTTTTTAAAATAAATAATGCTGTTCACCGCAGATGGTCAAGGCGATGGGATGATTTTAAAGATTCACCGAAAAATTGGTAAGCGCAGAGAGCTCTTTATTAGAAAATTAAAAACGGATATATATGCTAATTACCTATTTATTCAAACTAGACAAATACTCGTTAAAGGTATTTTATAAATGTCTAGACCGATACTAACAGAAACATGCTCACATATCTTTGTCGGTAATACACGGGTACTGTACCCTGAACCTTTGGTGTAAGCCGTATACTTATACTAAGTCACATATTTCATTACAAGTGCATTGTCGGATACATTTGTAATACCAATAGGTAAATGTGGGCAATGATATATGATTGCAACACAGATAATATAAAGATAACCATATTTTTCACGTTCCATTTCAGTGATTTGCAAAGCAAATTTGCGTTTAAATAGTATGTGTTTAGAAGTCACAATCGTGGATACGTGTTTATGTAAGGATATTATCGTACCGATGACATATTTTGGCACAATGCACAAGAAGGAGCGATTAGTTTGACCGTTTTAAAATTATTCAAGCAGCATTTTAGTTTGAATATTTAGATTGATAAGTAACTTCAAATAAATTAATTTAGGTCTAGTATCTACCATTTCGTTGAATCTTAAAAACGTACTAAATTATTAAAATAAATATCTTTCTGGTAAAATTACGAACTAAGCTGAATCTACCAATAAAACTGCCAATTTAGTCTTCAGCAAGTAACAAAACAGTATCATTTTATGGCAACAAAAATAGTTACTAATAAGTTTGGCAGGTTTTATGCCCTTAGATCTAATATAACCTTAGTGTATTTTGTCGTGACAATAAAACAATAAATTTCAATAATCACTAAGTTTTAGTTATTAAAGTACTAAGCTTAGGATCGAGTCGTACTGTAAGGCACCCTTAGACTTGTTGCATGAAACCTTTATAGGCTATGCACTATTTGCGCTCGCCATTTGCCTGGTAAAGCTGTGAAGACTGCGGCGAAAAGCGACAAGTCCAACCCAAAACAAAAATAAATAAAAAAGGCAATGTATAAATCGACGACCCATGTGCTGTAATGGTCGAGTCGTCGGCTACTACTCCAAGGGCATGTTTGATCCCCAAGCATTACAAACATTTGTGTGAATGAACATGTCTGTTTGTAATGGTCTGGGTGTTTCTATATATAATATGTATATATTTACCAAAACGTATATAAGTATGCTTATTTAGTAACCATACTACAGGCTTCACGCTTACTTGGGCACGCTTAAATTTACACAGCGCCATCTAGGCAGTGGATATTTTATATTTATAGACACGCTTTTGCTTATAACTTGTACTCGTGATTCGATAATGTGACAATGAAGGGATGTGCTTTGTCACAACCGACCTTGAGTACGCGCTAATAATTGCACAGATACTGTGAAAAACTGTTTTGTACACGCCGAATGAGATCACAACTATTTATTTCGTAAACAAGGTTACATCAGTACGCAATATTTGCAGTGGTTAATTAACAACAAGGCCTCTTTTATTTTGAATATAGCAAATTGGCGCAGTACATATCGTATGGGTTTTATGTCGGCATTTTTTTTGGAGGCTATTCGGGCTTTTCCAGACCTGTAGTCACCTCGATCTATAAGATCTTTTGTTCCCCTTTTAGAGTTCGTCCAAATGTTGGGCACTTTTCAGGAAACTCAGAATCCTGCCCAACTTTATGGATTTAATGTGATTTGGGTATAAAAGGTAGTTGCCCAAGTAGATGTTTCGCTTCGGTTGTAGAACACCAAAATTGTAGAGAAGGCGCATTCGGTGTGCATGAAATGAAGGTAATTTGGGCGAAGGAGATTAAGGACTGTCAAATTACATTTTACGAATATTGTCAAATTTAATCTTAATTATCAAAATATAAAAAAGGTAGGTTTTTGGGATGGAATTTTATAGATCCTTTGTTGAAGTGGGAGTTAACAGACATTATGAATTATCAAAATATTTTTTTGATACCAAAGTACATCTAGTACATAAAATAATCTAATACAAATTGAGAACCACAGCTATTTACGGAGTCCGTTGTATAGCATGATATTACGTCGTAATAAATTTTAAGAGACGTCTGCGCACTTGATATGGATCCGGGATGGTTAAGATACTTTATACAGTTTCTAATAAAAGATTTGCCTACTTTGTGGAGTCGAAGAGTTGGAACAACAGGTGTGTTTCTATTTCTAGTATCAAAACTGTGAAAAACACTGTTTTTTTCAAACATTTGAATAATTCACTCGCGTATAAATTCTAAGGTAGTTTCTACTCGTTCCACGGATCACGAGGGGTTTGATAATTTCATTATTTTTAATATGAATATTGCTTTCTCTTCAACTTATCGCAGTCCACCGCTGGAGTTAGGTCTCTCCCATTCTGCGCCAGATATTCCGGATCTCCGTTTTCCTCATCCAGCCTCCATCTGCAACCTTTCACAAGTCGTCGGTCCATCGGGCCGTAAGACCTACACTACGCTTGCCAAGTCGCGGTCTCCACTCCAGAAATCATCTGCTCTAACGACTTTAGTTCTGCGACATCTTGTACATACTTTAGTTCTCTCACGAATAACATAATTTCTGTTTTTATCCCCGAGAGAAACATCTTTAAATATTTTGGGATGCCGTATTTCCGAACTTAGCGCGTAGTGTACCTTAAGAAAAATTGACCCTCTCAAAATTGCAGCGCCCTTATAACAGCGTCTAAAATATTTTAAGATAAGATAAGATAAAATTCTTTATTTGCACAGAATATAGGTTTCAAAGTGTCTATATATATATTGTAGAGTGGTACATGCTACATTCTGCCTGTCATAGGCATGCAAATATTAATAATTTATAATAAGTGATTGATTCTAAGTTATTATAACATTTCTCAAAATTAAATTCACTAACATTTACTCTTACAATTAGATTTAACACATATAGCACGGACGGTACAACTTGATCAATTATTTATTAAACAAATGTCATTAAATTGTTATACATACTAATAAATCATATAATTTTTAATTTTGATCTTTGTGAGTGAAACGGGATAAACTGCAAACATATAATCTTCATGTCATGATTGTTGCAATTATCTCGTTACTCCTGGTCGGGAGTAGGAAGATGCGACGATGTTAAAAATATCACGCAGCCGACTGCCTATGAGTATGGGACCACACGTTTGTCCCACACGAGTCTTAATCATCATTAGCATATAACGTCCAACTGCAGTGCACAGGCCTACACAACATAGCTTTGGAGGGTTAAATAAATATCACTGACATACACACAACGCCATCTAAAATTTAAGCATGAAGCTTGTATAACGGGTACTGAACTCTTGATTAACATACTTATATATATTTTTTGATACATATAAAACACCCAGACCGATACAGACATGTTCATGCACACAAATGTTTGTACTGTCCGGGGATCGCACCCCGATCCCTTGGTGTAGCAGTCGATGTCTTAACCAATACACCAAATAGGAGTTATGGGAGTTAAGACTCCCCATAGTCCTTTATTTACAAACCTTTATAACTAAGTCTAGACTAAGTGAATGTTGTGTTTAGCTAATATCGGCATACAAAATTAACTACACTGTTATAATATATGATCTGGCAGCTACCTTAGTCAAAGAATTAGTTTAGCGATTCAAAGGGGTAACGCTGCCAGTATCTTCGGAACTTTACCTAAGGGGAGTTCTTTAAATTATTTTATTAAGTTATAATATTTTATTTTTAAGGTTTTTAGTTCATTGTTAGTGTTATAGTGTTTTATATTGTAAGTTTAATAAGATGTTTACCAATATGTAAATAAAACCTATGTATCTATTTTAATAAATATATTATTAACCTTTTATATTAATTTGTATACTATTGCTGAACCTATAAACAAATAAATAAATGAAAAGTATAAATAATATTCATACTTGTAACGTAATTTGTGATTGGGAAGTCAGTTACTACACCAAGGGTTCCGGAATAACATTACAGAATGGAGGAAAAACCGGTTTCTTATAAAATGTTTTTGTTTTCATGAAAGTTCGTCTATCAGAAAATCAGGGATTTAGATATAGGCACTAAATAAAAAAAATAGTGCAATACAAACGATGAATTTCTATTGGTAACTCAAATCGTATTTACCTCAGTATTTAACGTAGTCAACATAGCATAGTCATTATATTAATTATTTTTAAGAGTTGTTTACTTAACAAAAAAAATTCATCAAGTTTATAATAATAAACTTACATAAATACAAAGAAAACTGAGACAGGTACCTATCCATCCATTAACAGATTATCAGAGTAAATAAACATTCTATCCCATCCTTTGAAACTAACAGTGTAACTTTTAATATCTTTTATTGCTGTCATCAAATAAGCTATAAAGATAATCGCTAGCGTAAACCTACGGGAAAGTATATATAAGACGATAAAACAATTGTTTCAGAGATACTTAAAGTAGTTTTAGTATGTGTCCCACATTCAACATGCAATTTGGTCCCCCTACAACTACTTTTGCTGTTTGATGAGCTGATGATGATGACAACTACTTTTATACTTCTAACTTATACTCGCATTATTTTTCTGGATACATCCAGTTCATACGATTTGCGCGGAAAATTCCAGAAAAATATTTACAGGATGTTCTTTTGTATTTAACTAGCTATGCCCTGCCCGAATCTGTATACGATACTTTTTTATGTTATAACCGGACCGTCAGGATCACCTGATGGTAAGTGATACGCCTGACCATGACAGAGCGGCATTGAAGGAGACCAACAAATAGATAATTATCCTCCATCAACGCTCGTCACCCGAGACAACAGATGTTAGGTCTCCTATACCCGGTAATTAACGTATTTAAACATAGCTCATGTTTTAATTCAGCTATCCCCATATATATATGTGCATCATTAACCCTTTGATCGCCAGTGATGTCTAAAGGCGCCAGTAACAAAAGATTTTTTAGTGTGGATTCCCGACGTTCAATGGGTTAACAAGCTTGGTATCTAGGCTTTGAGCTATTTCATTTAGGGCCTTGTATATCTTTAAATAATGTGAAGGGAACCGACAAGATGTTATAAGTTAAATAAATAAAGTGAATAAACCTAACAAGTGTTTTATTTTTAAAATAAATAGTGATTGCTGCATGACACAATAAATAATAGTCTAAAAACTAGATCACTAGTTAAACTAGGTAGGCATAAAACTAGATCTCAAAACGGCCCTTCTAATAGCAATTAGGTTTACTACATCGAAAAGTTAAGTTATCATATAAAACACACGTATTTTGTTTAGCAATGAATATAACAGAGAAGGAAAAATGGTTTAATTTCACTAGGAGAACATAACATGCAAACAGTAATAAAGTTATATGTATCTTATTATTATAACTACTCTTACTCATAAAATAAGTTAGTACTTAGATTTTCTAGATACAATGTAAAATACTTATTTAATAGGTAAGTGTAAAGATAATTTAAATGTATAGGTAATTCGAATACTATATCTAGCTAATATAACTAAGGAATGTATAGTTCAATAAATACTGGCAAAGTATAAATACTGTTTAAAATATAAGTTGTTAAATTCACAAAAATATTAAAATCTAAAATTATATCACACGTACTTAAAAATATTTAAGAAACCAAAAAGGGTTAAGGTTGCCACCATTTTTTGTAATATTATTTTTTGTAATAGAAACCATAGGCAGTGTCCACTTTGACTAAACCTAGTGATTTTTTATTTGTGTTTAATTATAGATATAAAGTTGTATTTAAGAAAATAAATACAAGCTCTTTTTGAATAAAATTAAGTAGTACAACACGAGTAAGTTTGCATTTAACTTCGCCTTGTTCAAAATCGATGGGCCTAGGATGAAGCACGCTTACCTAGACAAAAACCTATGCACAAATGATTTTTAAAAATCCCAAATTAAACTCCTCAGGAACACAGACTCCATCCAGGAATTGATGATATCTTCAGCGTGTTTCTTACTTTACTCTGTGACAAAACGTGCATGGCAAATTTCAGAACGAATTTAATTGTACATTTTTGATTTATTTCTCGGAACTAAATAGTCTACAATGGTAAACACCAAGATATTGCATTTTCATGCAACATTAAAATAAATATAGAAAAGGAGAAGTTAAATCACTTTTTCTTAACCTTTTGAACGCCGATGGCGCCAGACACAATTTCCTATTGTATGTCACGAGGTTTTATATATGTCACGAGGTGTTTACATGTCATAGCTTGATGCACTCTGTCTTTGTCTTTAAGTATTATGTTTTTCGTATCTGTAAGTGTTGTCAAGTGTTGTAGACCTAATAAATAAATATTTTGTCTGGATGTCTAGCGTTCTATGGGTTAAACTATAAGGGCAAGCAACTTGTAATTTTTACAAGGAATTCCTTTTGTAATAGTGTTTTTTAAAGCTTTACCCTTAAGTGGTAAAATAGATGGGCAACATATGTATAAAACTAACGTTTTTGAAGATATTCAAATGAAAATCAGTATGAAGCTCTTCATTGAAAGTCATGAAACATTTGGTAAATATTTTTTATTCTAGCTCTAAAGGAGTTTTACGGGGATTGGAAATTTTATGAAAAATGAGACGTATTTAGAATAGCTCTGTAACGTGGCATTATACTTAGGTATAATGTTTTTTAACCCTTTGACCGCCAATAAAGCCTTAGGGCGCCAGACAATAGGTCTTCTAGACATAACTACCTCCTAGCGCCCAATAGTGTTAGCAAAAGTACACTATAAATATAAAAAATATCCTTATAAAATAAGGTGGCAACCCTAAAAATTCGAAATACCACTTAACACAAAGATAGTTTCTTGAACACCCTGTAGTTAATACTACTGTTTTGCACTCCAATATATTAATGGTAAAAATACGGAAAGATCTTACTTGTACTGGGTTCATGTTTCATCTCTCAAATATACCAGAATGCTCAAAGAATATATCTGAAACAAAAACAAAATTGTGATTTATTAAAGAACACTCATAAAGGGTGAAGTTGGGAAAAGACCGATGTGTAATCCAGGGGTCGTGGGTTCAGATCTCGCATAGTAATTTTTTTCCATGTTTTGTTGGGATATTGCAGACTGAATCACGTGACTACTCGCAGAACGCCCACACCATCTGGATACTTGGAGATCTTCTACAGTTCGTTTTGATAGACATTTTCTGCCGCGTACGATTAATTTGTGGAATCAGTTGCCATCGGAAACGTTTCCGGAACGATATGACCTGGCATCTTTCAAAAAGAGAGCGTTTTCTTATATAAAGGGCCGGCAGCGAATCCCTGCGACCTCAGCTGTTGCAAATGTCCATGGGCGGCGGTGACACTTTCCATCAGGTGAACCGCATGCTCGTTTGCCTCCCTATGTTATAAAAAAAAAGAAAGATGATCCCGTGCTAAGGAGGGCACGTCAACGTCGGTCCCGGATACAATCTCAGGATGGTAGTCGTTAACGAATCCGCATTGGCCCGCGTGGTTGGTTACATACATTATTATTGCAATTAATAAAATAAGGATAAGCGTCGGTGGCTCAATGGTGTGGACTGTCCTTCCTACCGGGAGGGCTGAGGTTCAAATCCCGAACGTACCAATGTTTTTCGAATTTTCGAAAATGTATGTACGTTATCCGACCGCTCTTACGGTGAAGGAAAACATCGTGGAAACCTTCATGCACGCCAGCGAAGCGATTCGAAGGTTGTGCATGAAGTCGTACCCGCACTGGGCCCGCGGGACGACTAAGGCCTATACACCCGCGTACGGTAGGCTCGTGCCCCTCGGTGGGGACGTTTAATGAGCTGATGATGATGAAGGATAACAATATCTATGGCATTAAAATTATCATGGAATCTTATGTTGGGTAAATAAGAATATGCCATATGTCTTTTATGGTGCACAACACATTCGGGCATCTGAATAGATTGGGCTGGTCACGTATGTCGCAGAACCTATGGCTGTTGGAGCAGACGAGTTCTGGAGTGGAGATCGCGTCTCGGCAAGCGTAGCGTAGAACGCCTTCCGGCCGACGACATGCGAAAGGTCGCTGGTAAAGGCTGGATGAGAAAAGCGGAGGATTGGGTATCTGGCGCAACAAGGAGGAGGCCCTTGTCCAGCAGTGGACTGCGACAGGTTGAATAGATTACCGTTAATATTAATAAATTTACTTCACAATCCAGATACTAACCTCACCCTAAAGTTCCAGCGGCGATCGACGCCATGATGACCAATACGGCGGTTGCAACCCCTCCGGCGCCAACTTGAGCCCATACACCGCCCGGACTCGGCTGGCGCGGTACCAAACGCCTCCGCTGCAGACATCGTTTCTGTGGAGAGGCGGCCGGTGAGTGCACCGGTCGGCCCTCGACTAATTCATGGTATTTGCGCGTCTTACAGTTTCGGTTTTAAAAATTAAATAGTTTTTTTTTACTATGTGGCCAGTACATATTCTATCTGGTTTATGTTTGAAAACGGGAAAGAAAATAGTTTTTATGTCAATTTTGACTATATTTATCGAAACTAGTAAGTATTTTTATAACCACTAATTTAATTCGATAGCTTATTGTTAGTTTGGTGTTTACAATAATTGAATCAATATGGTCTCTGTCGGGCATAGCTTTTAATGAGATACTTTTATGACTTTTATGACAATTTACTTTGATTATATGTTATTTTTTTAAGATTGTTACGTGTTAAACGATTATAAAGCATTCCACAGTACAATTTACTGTAGCTGCGGATTACTAGTTGTAGTTTAAATAACTATATAGCGTAAAGTTGTCCTCACACTCGCACAGAATTAAATATGACAAATTTAAACATTCTGTGCAATAAAAATAAAAGGAATAAATTGCATATTTAATAATAAAAAAACATTAAACATATCAAAAGTAGCAGTCAAAATAAGATCAAAAAATATATTTTTAAAACTACTTAATTGCATTTATAAAACAACCATTTCTTATTTATAAAAAGCTACCATTCAATAAGGCAAATTATCAAGAAGCATAGAAAAAGAGAAGTAACCACTGACACCAAAGATACGCAAAATACCCATGTAATTAGTCTAAGAGCCAACAATAGCATGCAATAATAAAAATTAAAGTACTTAAAATAATACACCTTACACCAAAATATGGAAACAAAATTACAATAAGTTCTACAAATTAAAGCATTTGAGTCGTATAGAATCAAAGGCGGCAAAGTAGGGTTGATCTGAATTTTGGTAGTCGAAATAAAACAGTTGTTTTCCAGTCGATAGCCGTTTTTGATCCCAAAGTCATTTTTCTTACGTGTTTTTGAAGGGTTTATGGCTATATTTGATAATAAAGTGAACACAGAATCGGTTAACATTTGAATTTTCAGTAAGTTAAAATATTTATCTCATTTTCGCCCACAGACCTACTTTTCCGCCTTTGATTTTATACGACTCATTTAAGGTACATATTTAAAGTATTACAAAGCAACTTGCTTATCGTATAATTAAATTTTTGTTATTTGAAAATTCATACAGATGGAAAAACTTTTTCGGAGAGCTTTCCTCTGATTGGTTCCATTTGAAGTTGTGGTTTCAAATATCTTTAAAAACGTCAAATGTAACCAATCAGAAACAAGGATTTTAAAATTACAGCAACCTAATTTAATTACCATTACATCTTAACAATTGGAACGTTGGCTGATAGATCAACTGAGATACTACATTGCATAATGAAATGTCCTTAATAGAAAGAAGGTTAACCCATTGAACGACGAACGTCCAAACACAATGGCAAATCAATTGTGTCTAGTGCCTTAAGGCACCATTGGCGGTCAAAGGGTTAAAAAGAGTTGATATGATAAATTTTATTGAGCTTTAATTTTCAAAATAAAGTTAAACATTAATAGTGTAACAATATTAGGCGATTCTATGGAATCTAATTCCAGAATAATATAGATATACATGATAACTACCAAAAGTAAGTACTAAACTCAACCCACCACGAAATGCCTTCCAAATCATAAATAGTGCATGCAAAATAAACAAAAAAATCTATAAATAATAATGTTATAAAAGCTATAAGAAGCAACTATTCATTTAAAAAAAATAAGAAACAAAAAATAAAAAACTAAGGGTAGTTGACTGTTTTATTAATCACAAGTTTTGTAGGTTACCTTAAGAGGTAACCTCCTTACCTTAAGAGTACCTTAAGAGGTTATAATTTTTAATAAAATATTTTTTTTTAATAATTTGCGTCGTTAATCGGTAAACCCTACTTTAATAACAAATCACATACGCATCACCATGCGTTGTTAATCGGTAAAACCTACTTTAAAATATTTTATTTTTTATTATGGTTATTTTTACGGTAAAGAATTATTCATTCAGCATCAATCATGGTCTATGACGATTGATTGGTATAAGTAAACCCACTGCTAATATAGTGGACATATTAACCTTCTAACCGCCGCGATACCAGACACAATAGGAAATCTATTGTTTTTGTTGGATATATCTGACAGCGGCGGTTAAAGGGTTAACCAAATACAAAACAATCATATCAAATATAATTTCCATAAGCATACTAATGAAATGAAGCGTAAGTAATGAATTACCTTCATTACGAACTCAATTTACGAAACTAACTACGGTCAACAAAATAAAATAGACGGTGTAAATAAACCAATTATCTTAAGGAAAGGGAAAATGACATCGTTGTCCTTTTCATTCAGTTATTCAGGATTTACGTGTGGGTCTCTATAGAAAAATATCGATATTAAATGGATAACAAAATGAATTATAAGGAGTCTGAATTCAGTAGAAATAAAATTGTGTTGAACGCGAATCTCTCAACTGTAGTCAAGACAGAGTTATAAAACAAAAATTTTCATTAATTATATACGAAATCAAACTTAAAATAAACATGGATAAAGAAACTTGTAAAAACAAAAAAAAAGGTGTCGTGTTGAAGAAAATTGTTTTTTATATCTTTACGAATAAGGTTTACTTTTTACTACCCCGTTGTGATGAGTTTATTTACACAATTTATTTCATTTTGTCAACTCTTAATATGATGCAGCTAACTACGATGTTCAATGGGTGACATACCTATCTCTCCGACTTCCCGCGTTGAACAGAAAAAGTAACATTAAATGTATGACATTTAAAAGCATACTTTAAAGTGATGAAAAGCAGATTAGGCACATATTTGATATCGTCAGCAATAAAATATTATCAAAGCAATGTGAAAAGTATATTGTTATAGCAGTAAGGTAAATTCGGATAGATAATAGTAACTAGCTTTCTCTTACCCTTAGCTACTCATGGTCAAAATCTTCATTGATTTTCGATCTTAACACAGTAATATAAAGTTCAAAGTCACGTGGTCTCTATCTAGCCAGAGCCAGATTAAGATTTAAAAGATTTGATATTATGTTACTCACAGTAAACAATTTCAATAAGTGAAAATAAGTATATTAATATAATATGATTTCTATTCAGATAAGAAACCAAACAAAAAACATAAGAGCATTTTATTCTTATTTATACCTTGCTGCTATACTCATTTATATATGTTTAAAGTGATTGAATGAATTTACTACTTCAACAACAAAGACATCTAATCCTTGCACCCGTTCACATAAACCTCATCAATTTTAAGATTTATTAAACATATCTTTCATGAACGGGTCAAGGAAAATACGTCAGCTTTGAACAAAAAATACATAGTGAGTTTAGACTCTTTTAAGCAATAAAAGCGATTTTAGCTTACCTCCATATCTCTCAAGAAGGGCCATAATGACGCCGTTGGTCCATCCGAACCCTGTTTGGACCACATACTCTCCACCGCCGCCGAGACCGCCGAATATCGTCGCGTCGTACTAAACAGACAAATAAAATAATTCAGATATATAAAAATACATGAACTAAAAAAACAGACTACCGTTTATACGCAGTTATGTATAAAGGACATAATAGATTTTCTCATTATCAGCTCATTAAACGTCCCCACCGAGGGGCACGAGCCTACCCGTATAGGGTGTATACGCCTTAATCGTCCACGCGGGCCCAGTGCGGATTAGCCAACTTCACGCACTTCACGGAGACCTGAAGGTTAATAGGATATGAATATGTTGATTCAGTCCTCTGCTGGACATAAGTCTCCCCCATTCTGCACCAGGCATCCCGGTCCTACACTTTTCTCATCCAGCCTCCACCAGCGACCTCTCGCAAGTCGTCGGTCCTTCGGTCCTGCGCTACGCTTGCCAAGACGCGGTCTCCACTCTAAAATTTGTGTGCAGAACTCGTCTGCTCCAACTGTCAGACATACGAAACAAATCCCGCAAGTCAGTGTCCATATCATAGCCACATAAGTTAATGCGGTTATGACGCATTGCTCAAAAACTCTCGTCTTTAACCTATTAAAAGTCAAAGCCAAAATCCATTTCATTTTATTAGGCTTACAAAAAGCACTTATGAACGTCAAAAGCAATTCAAAAATACAATAAAAAAACATTTAAAATACCAAAGTAAAGCACAAAAATTAATTTGGAAAAAGCGCTTCGGCGTTTTGGCCCGTTAATTGAATCCAGACACAATAGAAAATCTATAATATTTGGCGCCTTAAGGCGTCATTGACGGTCAAAGGAAATATATGGAACATTGCGGAATCAAAGACCACACGGATACCTAAATGTCATAAACTGATTGACGACCCATTTGGTGTTGCGGTTGAGACGTCGACTCCAAGGGTTCCGGGTTCGATCCCCGGGCAGGACAAACATCTCTGGTCTGGGTGTTTTCTATGTATAATATGTATTTAAAAAACAATTATATAAGTATATTTATCCGTTGTTTAGTACCCATAATACAGGCTTCACGCTTAACTTGGGGCTAGATGGCGCTGTGTGAATGTCAGTGGATATTTATTTATTAAAACCTTACCTTTTCCAACATGGCGTCTTTCTGCTTCCACACCTCGAAATTAGACCGAACCCATTTAGTAGCGATCTCTACTGCATATCTCTCGGCCTCTGGCACCCCTGTTTCGGCAAGGCCTACTATAAACATGTACTGGACTGGTGGCCATGCGTTAGGATAGTCCCATTGTTCGCCGGTGTGCTCGAACGTACTTGGTATACCGCCTTCGAAGATGTCCACCTGGGAATAGCAAATAATTTGTCGATCTGTTAAGTTTTGGTGGTAGACATTAAAAAATAAATGAAAATAAAAAGTGTTTATTCAGTTTAGGTCCTTACAGAACACTTATGAATAATGAATATGCTAGAAGGCTATAACACAACACAAGTAGCCCTGGACTCCGCACTAGGATTCCATGTGCAGTGGAGGCCAGTATAAATTAAAAGAAAGAAAGAAAAAAATTTTATTCGAATAAATCTGTGACAGATACTTTTGAATTGTCAATTGTTATTATTGTTATATTTTTAATGACTCTACCATTGACGATTTATAAGTACCTGTATCAGTTTATTTAAATTCAGATATTTGGAGCTTTATCATTTGAGTATCGATACTATCGATAGCTTAGTGATGCGCAATAATATTGATACACTGCATACCTCAATATGAAAATGACTATCGTCAATATCGAGCGGCAACAATGGTTGTATGAAAAAGTACCGCCAAAATCAGTTCAGCTGTTCCAGTGATAAATCGGAATAACCTGAAACGCATCATCATCCTCAGCCTACAACGTCCTTTTTTTTGAACTGGTGCACAAAAGGCAAACGAGCATACGGTTTACCTGATGGTAAGTGACACCGACATGGACATTTGCAAGATCTTAGGTCCAGGAAATGCGTTGCCTGCCCTTTCAAAGTGTGTACTTTTGTTTTTAAGGACGCCAAGTCGTATCGCTCCGGAAATGTTTCCAGAGGAAGTTCGTTCCACAGTTCGCAATTAGCAGCTATACTCGAAAATGCATTTCGAGTATAGCTGCTAACTTATGACGAATCAAGCAGACGTCTTTATACTCGATCTCTCTCATTTTAACTTTCAAATAACCTATACCACCATACCAAGCAAACTAACCTTAACCTTGTCCAGGTAGTTGATAACCCTGTTCACAAAGTGTGGCTTCCTAACTTGGTTGTAGCAATTGGTCCATAGAGGCACGATGTTTGAAGGGTAGAAGTAGTCTCGCCTTCTTTCCGACTCTAGACTGTAGTCCAGCCAAACGCCGACGTCTTCATGCCATAACACCTGGGGAGTAAGGTTCAATTTTGAACTGTCTGATGCTTACCCAATTTACAAACATTATCAGCTCATTAAACGTCCCAACCGAGGGGCACGAGCCTACCCGTATAGGGTGTATAGGCCTTAGTCGTCCATGCGGGCCACATGCAGATTAGCCGATTTCAAGCACAACTTTTGAATTTTCTTCGCAGGCGTGTGCAGGTTTCCTCACGATGTTTTCCTTCTTCACCATGAGAGCGTCGGATAAACGTACATATAATTTGGAAAAATTCGAAAACATACGTGGCGGGATTTGAGGTGTCCTTCCTTGTGCAAGAAAAAAATTATTTGCCTCTACAAGCCGAACGCTGGGCCCACTAGACCACGGAGGCAGTTGGCAGATTACATTAAAATACCAACAACTTACCTTCTCAATAGCCTCCATGTAGCTAGCGTGGATCCTCCGGTAGTAATCCGCCCTGATCCGGTTATCCAGTTTCTCGTAGAACTGGCTCATAAGCAACGCGTTGCCGCACATCATCGCGTTCAAGTCGACTGGCACGATGGAACGAGTCTTCAAGTTGGTTAAGTTGCCTGTAAGGAGTGGGACTATTTTAAAACAAATTTATTTAAGCCAATGATGTTAAAAAGTATCGATTCGTGATAGACTCACAAAACAATCGAAAAAAGTGTTCCGAATGCAGTGACAGCACACATACACATATTTCGAATTTCGAACACATTTACCTAAACAAAAGAGTACAAACTGTACTCTATTCGGCGGTTCGTTTTTGAGGCACGGATGGCGTATTTACTTATATATACAGTATATCATTGATTTAAGCAATCTTGTTTGGAAAAAATTAAAGATAAAATAACCCGAGACAATCCGGCGTTTGGACTTAGTGTCGAAGTTAGCAGTATCGACATGTCAAGTAAAAATTGCATATTTTAAAAGTTCTTAACCCTTTTGAATGCGAGGATTCCAGACAATAAAAGCAAACCCATTAAAAGGGGTAATCCCTTTTAATGATGTTATAATTAATCTTTCACTTAATATCATGAGATTTTCGAATAATAATTTCACCAAATAAGTATTGTAAGAAAAAAGCTGACTTTGGGTTTACGAAATTTATTGAATTTATTAGAATTGTTGAGCATTTTATTCATTCACAGAAAACTATGATAGAAATTTTGAATATTAAATGATTAACATTATAATTGGGGATCAAACTTCGTGGGTATATGATCATTCAATTATCATTAGACTATGAAAAATGGTTTTCGGATCAATTCAAACACAACCATAATGAAAACTGAACTGTAAGTACGTCACTACTGTTGTAGAAAATTATTAGGGTTTCGTATAAAGTTAAAATCATTTAGTTTACTGCGGATGCTGGTAAATTATAAATAATAATTAATTAATAAATATCCACTAACATTCACACAGCGCCATCTAGACCCAAGTTAAGCGTGAAGCCTGTGTTATGGGTACTAAACACTGGATAAACATACTTATGCATTTTTTTTGTAAATACATACATATTATACATAGAAAACACCCAGACCATTACAAACAGACATGTTCATGCACACAAATGTTTGTAGGGTCCGGGGATCGAACCCTTGGCTTTCAATATGTTTGGGAACCCTGAAATGCTTTTCGGACAAATTCATGTTAAATAATACTTACATTCAAGTTAATTAAGTCTAAATTAATACCTTTTCTAAGTTGAAAGTTTCCTAAACTATTTGATGACGTATGGTCAATGGAATAAAAAATCTAGAACACCCTAGAACACTCCATGCCACCTACCGCCGACTTGGGCTTGTCCAGTTATTCAAAAATTCAAAATACTTTCAAATTAGGCTTACAAAAAGCACTTATGAGCGTCAAAAAATATACAAAAATATAATAAACAACAATTAAAAATACTAAACTAAAATATGAATTTTCATGCTTTGAAAAAAAGCGCTTTAGTGGTTTGGCCTGTTGAGAAAGAAGCACCAAGAAAACTGAACAGTGTAGCCTTTTTTTAAAAACAATTACTTAATGTAACAATATATCATAAACACTGAAATAGCTGAGCAGTTTAAGACCACGATTTTTATCACATAAATATTCGTCAATAGTGTAGTACCCATTTTTAGAAAGGTTTTTTATTTTAGCTTTAAACATGTGTAAAGGTAACTCGACAATATTTTGCGGTACCTTATTAAAAACTTTATACATCTTCCTATAAAAGATTTACCTACTTTATGTAGTCTCAAGTCTGGAACAGCAAGTTAGTTTCAAGAGGAAGTCGTTCTCCACAAGTTGAAAGTACAGACTGTCTGTGATAAACAGTATAATATTTATTCTAGAAACTTCTAGAACTTGAAGTTTAGAACGAAAAAAGTTTGTTGTATAACAAATAAGAAATTTTTATGTGATACACCCGTCCACTTGGAGAAATTATCTGTTAATAGTTTTAAATTTTGACAACACTACCTGCACTTGTCACCGAGACTGCAGATTTTAGGTCTTTTATACCCAGGTTTCTAAAAATTTCTCATCTGCAAAGATTTCATAAGATTTAACGAGGCTTTGCCGTCAAGATGTTCTCTGTTACACGAAATGATATGGCATATTAAATCATATTTTTCTTCTCTTTTTAGGGTTGATAAGTGGCTTGTGATTCTTTCAGAGTTACGAGAGTTATGGGTAGCGATTTCATTTATCACCAGGTAAATCGTATTTTCGTTTGTGCACAAGTAAATTAATAAGCTGGTAGACTCGGTACTAAGTCGGCTAGGTAGGTACCATCGCAGTGCCACATACCGTCCTGTGAAACAGGAGTGTTATGCACTTTTGAATTTCGGGATGAGGGCACTGTAGCTATTAAAATCACCGGTATAAGAGACCTAACATCTGTTGTCTCGGTAACGGGAACAGTGGAGATTTATGGAGGATTGATAAGTTGTTGTTTACCTTCGATACCAGGCTGTCATGGTCAGGCGTATCACTTACATTAAGTGAGCGTCCTGACCGTCCTGTACACTTAGTAACATAAAGAAAAAGAAAAAATATACCTTTATTGGTTCCGTTAAGGATGAACCATCTCGATGAGAAATCCCATCCGGACTCAGCCGCAGATTTCAGTTCAGCGTAAAGTTCCTCTTTCTTCTCATTTGTGTCGAAGTGTCTGTAACGGTTTTGACAAAATCATTACATATCAAGCAACAACGTGGATAGTTAATAGCGACTATTTATTAGAAGCATACATATGTACGTTATCCACGCTCTTACGGTGAAGGAAAACATCGTGAGGCAATCTGCGCACGCCTGCGAAGAGATTCAAAGGTTGTGCGTGAAGTCGTCCAACCAGCACTGGGCCCGCGTGAACGACTAAGGCATATACACCCTTACGGGTAGGCTCGTCCCCTCAGTAGGATAATGATGTAGTGGTTACATCATATATATACAACATTGTATATAGAGTTATACCTAACGTAGTATCTGATAAAAAATAATTATTTATAACCAAATATATACAAAGTACTCATATAATTACAGGTCTTACCCTAATGAGACAGTATCAACACTTAAAATCAAACTGAGCTACGATAGCAGTTGTAC